>JAQZBX010016517.1:0-36391 GCA_029593785.1 Cabassous unicinctus | reverse complement strand
AAAAAGCAATAGAGAGAATCAATAAAGACTAAAATTGTTTCTTTGAAAAGATCAATAAAATTGACCAACCTTTCAATAGACTGAGGAAGACAAAAAGAGAAAGGACACAAATATCTAAAATAAGAAGTGAAAAGGGGAACAATACTAGCAACCCCATTAAAATAAAAAAGGACTATAAAAGGATGCAAAATTAAATTAGATAATCTAGGTGAAATGGACAAATTGTTATAAGCACACAAACTACCTACACTGACTCAAGAAGAAATAGAAGAGCTCAGGACATGAATTGCTGGTAAAAAGATTGACTCACTAATCAAATACCTCTCAACAAAGAAAAGCCCAGGACCAGCAGAATTCTCCTGAACATTCCCAAAAGCCCTAAATCCAATTTTGTTCAAATCTTCCAAAAAATTGAAGATGAGGGAACAATCCCTAATTCATTCTATGCCACCAACATCACCCTCATACCAAAGCCAGATAAAGATACCAAAAGAAAAGAAAACTACAGACCAATATCTCTTATAAATATAGATGCAAAAATTCTCAATAAAATACTATCAAACCAAATCCAACAGCACATTAAAATAATGATACACCATGATCAAGTGGGATTTATCCCTGGTGTGCAAGGTTGGTTCAACCTAAGAAAATCAATTGATATAATAAACCACATTAACAGAATGGATGGAAAAATCCACATGATCATCTCAATTGATGCAGGAAAGGCATTTGACAAAATCCAGCATGGCTTTGTGATAAAATACTTAAAAGACTAGAAATAGAAGGAAGTTTCCTCAACATGATAAAGGGCCTATATGAAAAGCCCACAGCTAACATCCTACTTAATGATGAACAACTGAAAACTTTCCCTCTAAGACAGGGGACCCCTTCTCAGAATGTAGAGACAGAGTTTTCTGTTTTTTGTTTATTTTTCTTCATTTATTCCACCCCCCCTCCTCAGATGGTTCTTTCATCTATCTGTTCATTGTTTGCTTGCCTTCTCCAGAAGGCACTGGGAACCAAACCCAGGACCTCCCACATGAGAGTTGAGTGCCCAACAGCCTGAGCCACATCTGTTCCCTGCTGGCTGCGGCATCTGCTGGCTTGTAGCATCCGCTCGTTGCAGCGGAGGGTGGCATCTGCTCATCTTCTATTTTTAGGAGGCATTGGGACCCGAACCCAGGACCTCCCTTGGGTAGGCAGGTGCCCAAATGGTTGAGCCACATCTGCTTCCCACAGCAGATAGCTTTATGACACTCAACTAGCATTGGGTCTAATAACTACCATAATTTCAAAGTATGGATGAGCACAAGCAATTTTTCCAGATATGCAACAACAGTAATGTGATATGAAAGGAATACTACTATAATTTATTGTATACATTATAAGTGAAGGAAATGCTAGATTTCAATTAGAGGTCAGAAAAAATAAAGATAATAAGTTGATTTTTTTCAATTCAAGCTCATGGACCCCCTGAAATCTTTCCATGGATGCCTTGAGGGTCTGTGGACTCCTGGTTAAGAACCCCTGCTCTAAGATCAGGAACAAGACAAGGATGCCCACTGTCACCACAGTTATTCAACATTGCACTGGAAAGTTCTTGCCAGAGAATTAGGCATTCAAACTGTAAAGGAAGAAGTAAAACTTTCCCTATTTCATACTATATGATCCTCTATACAGAAAATCCTGAAAAATCTGCAACAAAGCTCCTAAAACTTACAAATGAATTCAGCAAATTGGCGGGGGTACAAGATCAACACACAAAAGTCCGTAGTATTTCTATACACAAGCAATGAAAAATTGGAAGAAGAAATCAAGAAAAGAATTCCATTCACAATAGCAACAAAAAGATTCAAGTATCTGGAATGTATTTAACCAAGGATGTAAAGGACTTGTACACAGAGAACTATAAAACATTGCTTAAAAAAAAAATCAAAGAAGACATAAATAAATGGAAGGACATTAGGATTCATGGATTGGAAGACTAAATATCATTTAGATGTCAATACCACCCAAAGCAATTTATAGGTTCAATGCAACTCCAATCAAAATTCCAACTTTCTTTGCAGAAATGGAAAAGCCCATCATCACATTTATATGGAAGGGTAAGGGGCCCTGATAAGCTAAAGCCATCTTGAAAAAGAAAAACAAAGAGAACTCACACTTCCTAATCCTAAAACTTATTACAAAGCCACAGTAATCAAAACAGCATGCTACTGGCACAAGGACAGACTCAGTTCTCACATTTATGGCCATCTAATTTTTGACAAGGTGGCAAAGACCAGTCAATTGAGAAAGAAGTCTCTTCACCAAATCATTCTAGACTGGATTTCCATTTACACAAAAGAAAGAAGGAAGGTCTCTACCTCACACCATATTTAAAAAATCAACTCAAAATGGATCAAAGACCTAAATATAAGAGCTAGAACTAACAAACTTCTAGAAGATAACACAAGGAAACATCTTCAGGACCTTGTGTTAGGCAATGTTTCTTAGACTTTACATCCAAAGCACAAGGAACAAAAGAAAAAAATAGGTAAATGGGACCTCCCCAAAATTAAAAACTCTTGCACCTCAAAGGACTTGATCATGAAAGTAAAGTGACAACCTACACAATGGGAGGAAATATTTGGAAACCATACATCCAGTAAAGGTTTAATATCCAGAATAAATAAAGAAATCCTTCAACCTAACAACAAAAAGAGCCCCCCCAAAAAAAAACAATTAAAAAATAGGCAAATGGTGACCCTATGTGGCTCAGTGGTTGAGTGCTGCCTCCCACATACAATGTCCTGCGTTCAATTCCTAGCCCCCGTGCTTAAAAAAAAAATAAAAAGGCAAATGATTTGAATAGACCTGTCTCCAAATAAGATACACAAATGGCCAGAAAACACAGGAAACACATGAAAAGATGCTCAACATCATTGTCCATCAGGACAATGCAAATCAAAACCACAATGAGATAACATTTCACACCCATTAGATGGCTGCTATTAAAAAATAAAAAACAGAAAATAAGTGTTGGAGAGGATGCAGGAAAATAGAAACACTCATTCAATGCTGATGGCAATGTAAAATGGTGCAGCTGCTGTGGATGACAGTTTGATGGGTCCTTGGAAAGCTAAGCATAGAACTACCATATGCCCCTTCAATCCCACTATTAGTCATATACCCAAAAGAATTGAAAGCAGGGCATCAAACAGATATTTGCGTGCCGGTGTTCACAGCAGCATTATTCACAATTGCCAAAAGATGGAAGCAACCCATGTCTGTCAGTTGATGAATGGGTAAATAAAATGTGCCATATATGTATATATATGATGGAATATTATTCAGCCTTAGAAAGAAATGAAGTCCTGATACATGCAACAACATGGATGAACCTTGGAGACATTGTGTTGAGTGAAATAAGCCAGACACAAAAGGACAAATATTGTATGATCTCACTGATTTGAAACACTTAGAATAATCAAACTCATAGAGACAAAATCTAGAATATAGTTTACCAGGGGACAGGGTGAGGGTAGGGAATGGGAAGTTAAGGCTTAAAATGTACAGGGTTCCTATTTGGAATGATGGAAATGTTTTGGTAATGGATGGTGGTGATGGTAGCATAATATTGTGAACATAATTAACAGCACCGAAATATATATGTGAATGTGATTAAAAGGGGAAAGGCTAGATTGTATATAAAGTAACAGAATAAATTTTTTTTTATTTTTTTTATTTTTTTTTATTTTTATTTTTTTTAAAGATTTATTTATTTATTTACTTATCCCCCCCTTGCTGCTTGTGTTTTACTGTGTCCATTTCCTGTGTGTTTTTTCTGTGTCTGCTTATCTCCCCCTTGCTGTGAGGTCTTGCTGCATCAGCCCACCGCGCCGCGCGGGCCGGCCTGCCCTCACAAGGAGGCCCCGGGAAGCGAACCCGGGGCCTCCCATATGGTAAATGGGAGCTCTATCGATTGAGCCACACCCGCTTCCCATAAATTTTTTTTAAAAAAATCTGCAGAACTATACTACAGAAATAGGGAACCTGAGTTAAACCCTGGACTTTAATTAATAGTACAATTATAAAAATATACTATCACCAATTGTAACAAATGTGCCACACCAATGCGAGTTGTTGTGGTGGGGTGGTATATGGGAAACCTGTATTTTATGCATAATTTGTCTGTAAATTCACAACTTGTCTAATTTTAAAAATGGGAAAAAAAAAATCTTACCCTAAGGGACTCAGATCAAATAACTATAATAGAATGATCCTCCTCTGGGAGGGGTCCCTAATATTGTGCTCACCCTTCTCTTTGGTAAATTCCAGTGCCTGGCACCATGGCTGACGCATGTTAGGATTGAGGGCACCTCTCAGAAGGGGAGACTCTGGAGCTAGATTTCATAGACTCTGTCCAGGTGAACATAGACCAGCAGGCTGGAGTGTCCTTGAGCATCCAAAGCAGCAAACATGCGACCCACTCAGCGAGGCGAGTTTTGGTTCTTTGTGGAGTAATTTCTCTTCACCCATAGGTTAACATCATCATGACTTTGGGTTAAGGTAGTGGCTTGGAGTTATGTACCCCTGAAAAACATGTTCTTAATCTTAATCCACCAAGTGGGTATGACCCCATGGTAAATAGGTTACTAGGTAAGGTGCGGCCCAACTGAATCGGCATGGGTCTTAAACCTGTTGCTGGAGGACTTCCAGAGAAGGACACAGATAGAGAAGCTATGGGGAGCAGCCAGAGCCAGAAGTCAATGGAACCTGGAGGAGTAAGGAGAAGACCTCGCCAGGTGCAATGCCATGTGGCAGAAAAGCCAAGGACCAAGGATCGCCGGCATCCAGCCCCAGAATGCCACAGTCTTTAGAGAGAAATCATCTTGCTGATGCTTTGATTTCGGACTTTCTTAGCCTCAAAAGCATGAGCCAATAAATTCCTGTTGTTAAGCCAACCCACTGTATGGTACTAGCTTTAGCAGCTGGGAAAACTAAAACAGTCATATGGAAACTTAGAAGGTTCTGTTTTGTTCTAATGTCATCCCATAGAGTAATCCTTGTATACACACATGGACACACACCCAGTTATAATTTTTCAAGGATGAGAACATTCGGAGAAAACAACACAGGAACATAAGTTCTTTGACAAACTTAGTACATCAAAGCAGCTTGTCTGTCCTCCCAAACAGCATATGCAATTAAAGTCTAAAGACAGCCGTTTGCCTGCAAACTTTTAAACATAATTTCCTCAGAATCTCACTCGAGGAGTGATAGGAGCTCCCTACGCCAAATAATCCTTGGCCTTTTTCATCACCACGGGTGCTCTTTGGTATTACTCTAATTGTTAATTACTTTGATGGGAGTGATAATAATAATCAAGGTTTCTCCATCATATCCCCTTACTGAAAACTAGACTATGCCAGTCATTTAAAAAAATACTGGAAGGCCCAAGTATATTGATTAAATAGTTGTTAAAATTACCAAGAAATGAATTTTATTTGTAAATTCAGTGAGTTCTTTGAAACCTCATAGTCTATCAGGGTTGAGAATGTAAAATTATCTGCCCACGTCAAAATATTAACAATGGAAGATATTAGAAAACGCAAACGAGCCAGGAAAGCTTTTCATCTCTGTTTCTCTGCAATCAGAGCCAAAAAACCCTTGTGGCCTTTTAATAATCCCAAATATCTCCCAGAGTCTGAGCAGGCATATTAAGCCCATTTTCACATGCAGGCATGTACAAGATAGGAGAGAAGACTCCTAATTACAAAGATTAACCAGAGATTGTAATGAATATGGCCACCCCCTATGTATAAAACTTAAAAAAAATAAACTCTTCATGCGTGTTTACATTTAGAATTTAAACAAATTTATCATGGCCCTTTTCATTTATGAGAAAGCAGATAAGGGGACAAAACTGTCATGACTGATAAATAGCCTTCTAGTTTTATCTCAAAGCCTTTCTTTTAAACATGGGGACCAAAATAGCTATAACTACCTTTAAGCAATTTTACATTTTTCATATGTCCAGAATAATGACACAGAGGCTCTGGCTTTCAATTGCACAATCCTTCATTTTGCAATCCCATCTGCTAATGATGGAGGAATGATTTTTCATGCTTATTAAAGCCCCTGAAGAGATCATTTCGCTCAACAGACCCTTGCCTTTGTGGAAGAAACAGAAAGAGAGAGTTCAGGCCGTTTCTCTTGTTCTTTTCGCAGCCACCCAGGCCAATGTGTGATTTATGGTACAGTTTATCTCCATGAATGACGTCGCGCAGCAGAGGCTTTCCATTAGCTGGTTGGACTGTAAGGCTGCAGTTGGCCCTCCTCTGTGTTCATCATTTTAAAACACCCAAAGAATAATGATCAGGAATGAGTTGGGAGGCTGGAGACCAAGAGGGTGTGGGGTTTAAAGAAAAAAAGAGAGAGGGAAGGAGAAACTTTGAAATAATGACCTCTCACTTACATAATGAAAAACAGAATCTCCTCTGGATTTTCAAGCTGGCAGTGTTTGGCTGGTCCCATCGCCTAGGGGTCCCGGGTATAAAGTTTCTTTTCAAAATAGTGCACACAAAGGCGGTGGGAAACACAAACACTGACACCGGGGAGCACTGGTCTCCCTTTCTTTAAAAATTGGTGCTTAATCCTAAGCGCATGTGGCAAAATAACCTTAAAGGTGAGCTACTTGATGTAAGGACCCCTTTTTCATTTACAGAAAGAAAAGGCCCACATTCTCAGTTGCTGAGCTCTTCTGTTTCTTTAACTTCACCTACTCTCAGCTCTTTGGCCTTGTGGCTTCAGAGTTCTGATGCCAAATTCTTCGCAGCCTATAGCTTGTTCTGGCCAAGGAGAAAAGGGATCTTTCTTATCTGATTTTCTGAATCGTGCAAAGTATAGCAGTGGCCCAAAGCAGAGTTCTTCTCCTGGGCTTGGGAACCCAATGCTAAACCTTGGGGGTAGCTGAAATCCAAGCAAGACATTGGGAAACTTAGGCTAAAAGTCTCATTTGGTTGAAACTAAGAGGCACTTGATAATTCTTATGGCAATAGCAAATGCAACTTATGAAATTTTCTTTTGTTTTGAGGGGGGACATGCCGTTTATTTTGCTTTATTAGAGAAGTTGTGGGTTTACAGAGCAATCACGCCTAAATACAGGATTCCCGTATACATTTTATTGTTAACACCTTGCATTGGTGTGGTACATTTGTTACAATTGATGAAAGCACCCTTTTATAATTGTATTGTTAACTATAGTCCATGGTTTAACTCGGGGTTCACGGTTTGTGCTATGCATTTGCATGGTTTTTTTTCAAAAATTTTATTTTAGCAACATACCTACAACCTAAAATTTCTTCCTTTTAACCACATTCAAATATATAATTCAGTGCAGTTAATTAGACTCACAATGTTGGACTACTGTCACCACCATCCATTACCAAAACTTTTCCATCATCTCAAATAGAAACTGCATTTGAAGCCTTGAACCCTTTTTTTAAGGTTACTATTTCTTGATTTTTAACAAGATAAATTTCATGGACTTACCTCCTTTTGTAGAGTGCTTCTATTAGATTTCGCTATGGTGACAGATGAAATACGAATTCATATTTCCATCCTGTACTTTTTTGTTCCAATGCAGATGAATAATTCATAGTGCTACATGGGTCTGGCTGCTCTTGTGTTGTTACACCATTTTCAGGTTCTAAATACATCCCTGTAGACATCAGCTGTGGTTCCCGAGAACGCTTTAGGCAACACTAAGGGTGAATTGACCAACGTCCAGCAGAAAATACCACTGTCAGAATGCAAGCAGCAATTCGTCAGGGACACAGAAGCTTCTTGGAGATGATCCTGGAAAGACAATCATCCCCAATCTGGAAGGCCACGAGACATTCCACTCCATTCCTGGCACGTGACTTCCAGATTACCGTCTGTGGAGTCTTAATGATCTCATAACCATAAACTATAAGTTTAAAAAATTTGGAGTTTCTTTTGGCCAAACCAAAAACTTCCTGATCTGTTTGTAGATGTTTATTCATCACGCATAATCTCCTCCTCATTTCCCTGGGTGTTCCTTTTTTTGCAGCACTTTAAGATGTTGAATTTTTTCTGTTAGAATCCAGGGACGTTTTTGTAAATTATTAGTGATGATTAGCCTATCTCCTGAAAACTGTTGCTAAACCATAAATCAGCCCTCTGATAGATGTGGTTCAATAACTTCAAAATCCCACTTAGAGGAATGTGTCAAGGTTCTTTATGACATTTTTTTTCTGGTAGAATATCACAGGTATAAGAGGTCTGTGGGTATTTCATTTTGTTTTTAATGTCCAAATATATTATTTCCATATACCTAGCAATGGACTAGAAACACAAGTAACTTTTGAAACATTAGGTTTTATTTTAGAAGCAGTACAACTTCAGTTGAAGGGATTGTAATTTAGAAATTTCACATTTCATTTCCCCTACTTCATAGGAACACCTGCCAGTTCCATTGCTTTATATAACTAAGGAAACCTGTTTGCTTTTCGTTGGGATTTAAACAAATGCCACACACATGCACTGTGTAGTAGAAGATCTCTAGATATTCAAAGATCTCATTAGTATACAAATACATTGATATGCCTAGTGGCAGCACCAAGCAGCTAACTTCAGGAGGATTTTTGCAAATCAGAACACCTAGTCCCCCAGAAAGCTACCATTAGCCACCATCCTTCTGACTTAGCAGAATCATAGCAAAGAGTAGAACTGCATGTGGGCCCCTTTCCCAGACCTTTCTTAAACCTCACCACATCACTCTAACCTGAAAGCAGTACCTACTGCTGACAGCCACAGACCAAACACAGTCCATTCATTCTCAATTTTATGAACCACCTCCAAATGTCCCGGAATTTACAGTGGCCAAGATGCTTTTTAAAATAATAGTTTGATGTATCCCATCAGCATTTCTCTTGATATTAGCAAGTCTGTGGTAGCAGGACTTTAACAATGATTTTGTGTTAAGATAACTCTCTACTCTAAATCACCACAGACCCACCCCAATAGAGCAAAAATAGAAATATTGACCACCTCTGCCTGGGGCACATATCACAGACACAGAGAGAAAGAGTAGCCTTTAATTCTTCATAGCATGGTCAGGTGGGGTCAAGTTAACTAACTATTAGATTAGGATTTAACAGTCCAGAATTTATCCTGGTTCTGCCATTTATTTTCTGTTAATACCTGGAAGAATCAATTCATTTCTGTACCAGAGGATATGAGAACAGTGGTTAAGGGGCCAAGCACTATGGAAATATAAACATTGTACATATTTTAAATGGTGAGATGGTTTTCATATAAATATAATGGATGGATGGATGGATGGATGGATGGATGTTCGGATGAATGTGTGGATAGATAGGTAGATAGATGGATATAGATGGATGGATGGATGCATATATGGATATGGATATACATATATATACAAATATGTGTATATATGTATATTTGTTTAAATAATATATACATACATGTGTATATAGGTATGTATATGTGTATGTATACATATGTATAAGTATTTGGGTTAGGGGTATCCAGCATTGATGCCCTTTCATAAAAGCTTCTAGTATTCCTGAAATTCTTAGTGTTTTATTTACCTTCAGGAGACACATTAGCTTGGAGGCACAGCAGAAACCAATATTAGAGCCATAGCTATCAAAAATATTGAGTGCTGCATCTGCCCTCAATTTTTATTGAAATCACTCTAAATATTGCCAGACTATCCAACTAAAAAGAGTAGAAGAATTGACATAGTCTACTGATGCTGGAATAGGGACAAAAAAGATGTTCAGCTCAGCCAATAAAATTGGAACGCTGTAGGAAAGAGCCAAGGGGATAAATAAGCCATCTGAATTAGGATACAGACAGGACTTCATTGCCTAGATTTTCTCCCCAATTCTAGGCACTTGGATGGAAGATAAGGGTATTTATTGATGGCATTCAAAATTCTCCCTTCTGCCAAGCACAACATTTTTTCCAATGTGCTCTAGTGAAATGTGTCTTTTGTACTGATTTTTAAAGTTCCCTGGCCAGATAATATTTTTTTCTAGAAAAGTACAGCAGGATGAATACCATTGATAATCAGAAGTAGCCAGCAGTCTAGGGAAATAATTTCCTAAACAACACGGCTAAACTTTTGTATGTGCTGCCTCTTAGTGTTTTCTTTCTGACAGAGCAGTTAAAGCTGACTTTGGAAAGATACAGTTAAAGGGTCCCAAGATATGAACTATTCTAAAAATGTCAGAGCAACACTGGATCGTGACGGTCTCCCATCACTACTATTTCAGAATGAAGTGCATTCCAGCATTTTTTTAAAAGTGGCTTAACAGGAAGTGTGGAGGAATCTTCAGGAAAGGGGAAAGGATGGTTAATGTATAATTTGTTCGGACTCAACATAAACTCAGTGACATGAGAAGGACTCATTTCCACGGTGGACTTGAGCAATTCTTCTCTGCAAGCATCAAATGCAGGAGCCCCTGAGCTCTCTCCGTCTGACTCTAAGGATGAGGGGCGCAAGAGAGTGTCTAACGACCTGTGCCTGCTGCTCAGCTTGAGGCAGTCCTGCTGCACGTGGATCCCCCGGAAGCCCGGTGAGTTGACATTTTCTGAACATTCAACACAGAAAACATGTATTGACAGCCTTCCATGTGCTAGCTGTTGGAGATACAAGAAACAACAAACAAAATTCCTGTCCCCCAGGAATCCGCAAGCTATTGAGGAAAGACCAAAATGTAAATGGCATTTTGACTCAAATCAACAAATATGGGTACTCCATATGAGTACTATTGCTTTAGGCCCTGGAGACAGAACAGCGAACAAGACAGACAAAAGCCTATGGCTTCAGCGAGCTTATATGCTGAAGCCATCCTGCCCAATAGAACTTTCTGCAATGATGCAATATTCTCTCTCTTTGCTGTCCAAGACAGTAGCCACGAGCCACATGTGGCTATTGAGCATTTGAAATATGGCTAGTGTGACTGAAGAACTGACCGTTTACATTCTATTTACTTCTAATTAATTTAAATGTAAATAGCCACCTGTGGCTCGTGATTGCTGTTTTGGACAATGTAATTGCAGAGACTCCCTTCTCAAAAAGTGTGGTCCCAGGGCCAGCAGTATCAACAACACCTGGGATGTTAAAAAAAAATCCAGACTCTGCATTTTAACAGGATTCCCAAGTTAAAGTTTGAGAAGCACTTATCTATTGAAGAAGATAGGTAATAAAACAAAATAAATGAATTATATGTATATATGTGTGTGTGTGTGCATATACACATATACATATAAACATACACATATACCCATGTATTAGAGGATAAGAAACTCTATGGCACAAAATAAAGCAGGGAAGGGGCAGAGGAAGTGAAGTGTAAAGGGATTTTACTTTTTAAAAGGATGGTCAGAAAAGTCTTCACTGAATAGGTGACATTTGAACAAAGACCTGAGGAGGTGAGGGAACCGCCATGGAGATATCTGGGGGAAGAACATTGCAGGCAGAGAGAACAGCAAGTGCCAAAGCCCTGAAACTGGAGCAAAGACCCTCCTGGCTTGTTCCAGAAGCTGCCAGGAGGCCAGCATGAGTCAGGGTGAGTGTGGGCAGTGTGGTCGGAGAGTGGGCTGCAGAGGTAATGGGGGGCAGCTTGTGTAAGGCTGATTTCAATGTCCAGAATTTGGCTGTAAATCTCAGTAAGACCGCAGTCAGCCTCCAGTGAGACCAGAGGATTTTGAAGGGAAGAGTAATGGGATTTGACTTATGTTTTAAAGGGCACCTCCGGCTTTGTGCTGAAACAGACTTAAGGGCAAAAGCAGGGCGACTCGTTAGGAAGCTATTGCAACAGTTTACATGAGAGAAGAAGGCAGTTTGACCCAGAAGTGCTGGGAAGTGGTCAGATTCTGGGTGCATCTTTAAGGCAACACCAATAGGATTTGCTTAGGGATTGGGTGTAGATCAGAGACAGAGAGAACAGTCAAGATAACTCCAAGCTAACTGACACATGCTCCAGGCTTACCAGCAGGGACTATGAAATAAAGTCAAACGCTATTCCCTTGCCGCGCTGCTCCCAGCGCCTGGCCGCTCAGCTGGGCTTGTCTCTCTGTCTGACTTTCATCTGCGTATAAAGGACGCCAGCGATCCAGGTCAAAGCCCAGCCTGATTCCGTGGGGCCACACCTTAACTGCAGCCACAGTTAAAGAAGAAATCCTCTTTACAAAGGGCCCACACCCCCCAGAATGCAGACCAAGACCAAGAACATGTCCCAACTGGGGTACACAGTTTGCTCCATCACACCGATCCTCTCCATATTGGCAATTTGAGTGGATAACCTGCATGTGTAAGGGCTTTTGCCAACCCTCCATCAAAACCACTTTCTTTGATATGGACACTTCAGCTTTTCTCAATTGTTCATAAAAAAAAAACAAAACTGGAAATACATCTTCAAGCCTCTCTCCTCAATGCCACACACTTCCTTCCCAAGCATATTACCAACCAAACCTCCTTAGAGAAATTCTGGCTCCACCACTGTCAGTTCCCTCCCAGAGGATATTTCTGGAAATCACTGCAGAGTAGCTTGCTACTTGACACCTCCACCTGCCACCCTCCCTTGGGCTCTGTAGTGCATTCAGCAGGTCACCCCTGATCATCTCCTCAATGGCTTCTCCTGGTAGCACCTCTTTTTCTCAAATGCTGTCATTGGGAGCTGACCATTACTAAAGGCCAAACATTTAAATTATACAGTATTTACTGAGCACCTGCTATGTGCCAAGCACTGTCTTCGGTGGTGGAAATACAAACAGGACAATTCCCTACCCTCACAAAAGTTGCTTTCCTTAAAAAAGAGATAATCAATGAACAAATAAATGCAAAGCATAATATCAGGTTGTGGTATAGACTATGAAGAAAAAGAAAGTGGGTTAAAGGAGAATGTGTGTCCAAAGAGGTGGGAGTGCTATTTCTCAGAAGGGACAATGTGTTAGCATTGTAGTAACGCACACAATTTGCAAACAAATGATATTAGGTTCCTACGGCTACATTACTAATTGCCCCAAAATTTAGCAGCTTGAAACAATAATAATTAATTACTTCAGGGTTTCTGGGGGCCAGTACGTTGGGAGCAGCTTAGCTAGGTGGCTCTGGCTTAGGGTCTCGTGATACTGAGGTGAAGCTGTCGGCCAGGGCTTTCGCCATCTGAAGGCTTGGCTGGGGCGAGTGGACCTGCTTTCACCTCCCTCACGTAGCTGACGGCAGGAGGCCTCTCTGCCTTGCCAACAGGCCTCTCCGTGGGGCTGCTCATGACATGGCGGCTGCTTTCCCCGGAGTGAGTGAACCAAGAAGGAAAGCAAGAGAGTCCAAGCAGGAGGCCACAGGTCTCTCAAGGCGATGATCTGGTCTTGGAAGTGACTTACCATCCCTTCCCGCTATATGCTATTGGTCGCACAGACTGTGATATAACCCGGGACTGAATTGTGTCCTGCCAAAAAATATTTCAAGTCTTAACCCCCAGTCCTATGAATTTGATCATGTTTGGAAATAAGGTCTTTGAAGACGTTATTAGTGAAGATGAAGCCAAACCGGATTAAGGTGGGTCCTAATACGAGAAAGCAGGTGTCCTTGTAAGAAGAGAAGATGTGGACACAGTCAGTAGGAAACAGAGAGAGGACGGCTGCGGGGTGGAGGCGGAGACTGCCTTATGTCACGGACTGCTGACAAGCCATCACGAGACGCCGAAGGACTCCAGAGGACGCACGGCCCTGCTGACACCTTGATGTCTGACTTCCAGGCCCCAGAACGGTGCGAGAACACGTTACTGTTGTTCTAAGCCATCCGGTTTGTGGTACTTCGCTAAGGCGGGCACAGCAAACCAAGGACTATAAAAGGGGGTGGATTCCAGGAGATGGGATCAGCGGGGGCTCCCTTGGAGGCTGGATGAACAAATAATCAACATCCCATTCTTGGGAGCCACTCAGCTCTTAGTCATTCAGTCATGTCACTGATCCACTTTTCTGGCCTCTCCCTCTCCAGAAGCCAAGAGGAAAGAAGAGGAAAGAAGAGGAAGAGAAGGAGAAAAGAAATAAAATGAAAAGCAAAGAAAAAATAAGAGACAAAGGTCCGCAGTTCCATTTGAAAAGCCATTGAGGCTTGCCAGCTCCTAAGTCTAAATCATCTCCAGACTTGCTGTTCTGTGTCCAAAGACCCATTAATGGGCTTTGCTGGAACGTGGTAGCTTGCTCAATATTCTCCCGCTAACAGTCAATCAAATACCACAAGGAAAAGGGAGTTTCCTAAGGACTTTATTTTCCCAAAGATATGAATTATGCCAAATTTTCCCTTAGGAGACTAAAGTTGGCTGTATGACTGTTTGATTCAAGATAATTATTTTCATTAAACATATTTGAAGATGTTGTCTTATGATCCACTATCCTTTATTCAACATCTGACACTCTTATTTCACTCAGATCACTGCAACATGTCTCACACAAGAAATTTCTCCTTGTGTTTATTTCCAGGGAAAGTTTATTCTGCAGAAAGTTTTCTTTTAACAAGCCATGAAGATGGCATATCTCAATGTAGTTCCCTGTCTGCCTTTGCTTCCAGGAAACCCAGAAAATAATTAAAGGGCCAAACTGTAGTCTTTAGCTCTTTCTGGGTAGCTAGTAACATGTACTCTCTCTACTAAATTTCATATATCTCTATTGTTCTCTTTTGCATTATGTTTAATTCTATATATCCCCTCCAATCCTTTTGCAAGTAAGCAGGATTTATATCCAAAGAAATAGCAAAGTTATGACAACTTCAGCACATGCTTCTTGGTTCAGGCTCCAGGGCTTAGGTCCATATACACATCTCTGTCATTCTGAGGAAGGGGATGCTGCTCTAAACAAAACAACAGCAGTAATAAAGAGTTCCAGTGGCACAGCTGGAAGGGAAAGACCTAGCTGATCCCCCCAGGATCTTCATGTCTTTTATCTGTGTTCTTTCTTGAGAGTCACAGAGCCAGCAAGAGATGATTCAGATCTATCCCTCCTCTGAGTCAACCTGGATACTATTAGATCCTCCCACAGGAATGAAAGCTGAGCGCTTCAATTATTTTCATTATTGGGGTTTTTGCCATAATTTGATTTGAAGATATGAAATCATGTAGAGGCTGAGTAGGGAAAATAGAATGACAGAAACCAATCGTGCTAACAGGCATTGACTACATCCCACATTAACTTCTGGAAGTGTCAAAGGCATGATCAGCCTCATCAACAGCTGCCTTCTCTGAACTCTACTGGGGGGAGGCGATGCTAATAAGGGGGGTGGGTATCAAAGAGAAGGTTGTTTCTTGTGAGGCCCTAGGGTGGTTCTCCAAACGGTTTCAAGAATCACCACTTGGCCCTGTCCTTTATGGCTTGAACCCAACAATTGTCATCTTTTGAAATATATTTGAATTCCTGCAAGTGTTAAATTGCTTTTCAAAACCTTTAGACTGGTAGGGGGCCTAAGGACCCCTGAAATGTGAGCATCACAGATCAATTGTCACAGTAAGATTCCATTGACATGTCCTTCTTGCTTCTCCAAAATGAGACAGGTGAACACTTCTTGGCACAGAGGTGCATGCCTGCTGAACTCATGGCTGGAGAACATTTCCATCATCTAATTTGATATTATTATTTAGCAAAGTGAGAACTGTCAGGAAATGGAGAGAGGTGATGGGTGGAAATTCAGACCCAGGAATGTGTTTTTCTTCTTGTAGACGAGCTCAAAGATGCACAGATATTTCCTTTTCTTCCTCCCCTTACTCCTTTGACTAAAATAGTATTTCCTTTTCAGAAAGAGGATATAAATATTTATTCATCAAAAGACGGTGTTGTCGGTGGCCACTCAGCTTCTACTACCATCTTCAGAATGCGGTACAGGCAAAGCCATTGCAAATATTTGCATGTTGTTATACCAATGGCCAGCCTTAATAAACGAGGGCCTGGATCTGTTGTCTTCTGACCTCTGCTAAACAGACATGGAGATGTTTTTCCACAAAAGGTCAGTTGAGCCCTTCCATGCAAGGAAGCAAGAATTTCCATGAAGAAAGTAGAATTTTAGCTGCTGACTCAAGGATACAGGTGCCAGACATTGATGCATCTTGAGCACTGAAGAATGGCATCCCTTTATCAGTATTTGTTAGGATAGCAGGACTAGTTCATCAGTTCCAATGTCTTGGCTGGAAGGATCGGGATGTGTGAATGGTAGCTGTGAAAATACCATCACTGTCCTCATTATTCATCCCCTAAACTGTGCTGCTTCCTGTTATCTGCTTCCCTATGTTTTCATGAGATAAAGAAGCAGTGGCCAGCATGTGGTGCCCACTGCCATCTCCTGAGATGGCTTGGAGTAATGGAGACACTAAAGGGCTTGAGATCAAGGATAAGCTCTACATCTTACTAGCTCTATGACCTGGGGCAGTTTGTTTATTCTTTGTTTCCTCGATGGCCTCATCTTTCAAAAGGGGAAATTGATTCCTTGGTTGTAGGATGAGAGAAATAAAGGACGATAGACAAAAGTCCTTTGTCAACTTTGAAACCCTATAAAAAATAAATAAATACAATAAGTGATTCATCGGTACTTCCTACAAAACCTCAGGATCTAAACCCACAGTGATCTTGCATCCGTTTTCATGCTCTGTTCCGCCAAGCTCCCCACTATCGTCTCCAGTCGGGCTCTGCCTATTTCTCTCTTATTTGCACAGCCTTCCGGCTTCTGCATTGTGTAATATCACTGAAGCCACCTCCAGATGCCATGCCTGGGCTTGAAAACATTGACTATAACTCAAAAATGATAAGGTTTTTTTCATTAAGATCATTTCCCAGTTTTAAAATAGCACTTCTTTGTCTTATACCTGTTTGAGAAGATGTTATTTTTTTTATTTGCATTGCTGACAGTGTAATGACATGTTGGTTTATAACATTACTGACCATTTGTTTTTATATGGATAATTTCAGTGCACTGCTCACTCCGTATATTTTTAAACTTGACTATTTTCCTGTTTCTGGTTCTTTTTTCAATTAACCACATGGAAAATTCAGATGTCCACATCTTTTCATTACGATTGTAAACCAAGGAAAGAATAAGTTTGAGATTTTTAGGATGTCACTTTCAAGTGGGGAAATGTTCTATAAAAATGAACCAGATGTTACACATTTTTTTAAAGGATGCCTTTGCTATCTATTTCATGATTAGAATATCCAATACGGATAAGTTGACTTGAACTGTTTTGAGCAATTTTGCCCAGTGTTATATGTTTTATGCGTGTATTTGCAGTTGGATTTTCTTCACAATAAACTGGTTGCTCTACTGACACTTTCATGAGCACCAAAAGGTTTTTGTTTATAAAGTATCAATGCGGCATTAAATACAGGTATTTTTAACTTCATGCCAACGACCATGAGATGCAGTTCCCTGTTTTGTTTAAGAAGGGATTTATAAGCTTTCTAATGGTGTCTTCAGAAATTCATAAAATGTGAATACTGATTTTGTTGGTCTTTAAGATGTGTTTAACTGTGAAACTACTTAACTAATAATGTGGGTGTGTGATTTGTCATCCACTATTAAGTTCTCAGTCATTGAATTTTGTGGTAAAAAATAGGAAAGAGGGAAACTGCAGCTTTCATTACAGACGCCTTGATTCATAAGTTCTCCAAATGATGAGTTACAGTAAACTTTGATTATGCCTCTAGATAGTGGATCTCAAGCATTTCTCTCAGGCTTTAATTTGCTAAAGCTGTGCACATATTTAAAAAATAGAGAAAGATTATTTTAGGATTGTTGTAGCTGTAAAATTATTGCTTATGTCATTTTTTTAAGCTCTTAATGCTTAAAAGAAGGCTAGCATTGTTTGCATAAAAAGTTGGCGATTCCCTTCCCCAAATAATAAAGAAATTACTTCTGTTGAGTAAACTTTTTATGTCGCCTTTATAAAAGCTGAAAAAAAGTCCCTTTGTTTCTATTTACTAAAAAAAACCCTTTTCTATATGTACCCTTGATAAGAGATTTTGAAGAAATCATATAAGATGATAAAAGCATTTGAATAGTACAGTAGACGTAAAAAACATTTTCAGTTTAAAAGAATGTTTGTTTTTACATTAAATGTTTATTTGAATTTTTTTAAAAACTGTAAGATTTGAATTCAAGTATTGGTCAATAATTGATTTATTAACTTTCTTACTACAGTAAGATTCTTGGTACATATAAGATCTTCATCTATGTGGTGCAAAATTAGCTCTGTGTCACCTGCCCCCTGAAAGATTCAAAAAATACAAGGCTTTTGTCTTCTATGACAGTCTTGTATAAAGGAAAAGAATTATGTCAGAAAACTTTGTGAGAATTATTTGTTTTCTTCCCTCATTGAACCGATCTATAATCAGCATCTCTGAAGGCCAAGATGGCACTCCTAAAACACGACAACAAATTCCTGAAGTCCAGTTTTAGCGTGTCCGTGGCTTAATATGGCTTTGCTGCTTAATTGTGTGTTTTGGTGAGTGGCCGCTCCTCGCCTACTGAGTAAGCAATTAGCCAGACTTGGTGCTGTTCTGAGAACTTCAGAGTTAAATAGTCTTGGGATTTAGCTTTTAGAACTGACAAACTTTTTAAAAATTTTATCTTCTTTTCCCTGATAGTAAAAATGTCATTTTCCTATTCAAAGAAGTTGGCTTCCAAATAGGTGCAGTAAAGTTAACAGAGCAGTGAAGCAGGGGAAAGCCTTGCGGTGGAGGCTGGCTAGAGTGGGCACTGACTACCTGGGCTCATGTCCTGCTCTGTTCTGCCCTCTTCCATTTCAGCCTGTGACAAAAAACGGTGGATGAGAGCAGTGGCAGGGGCCTACCAAGGGAGCCCAGGGGAAAGGGCAGTGGCAGTGGCTGAGAGGGCCTGGGGGGGCAGAAGTGACCCTGCCCACCATATGAGGGGCTGTGGTCGGCCAGCAGCAGCCTGAGTGATGCTGAGTGGGTGAGCAGGGCAGAGCATTCCCAGATGTGGAAGAGGTGACCATAAACCACCCAAGCCTTGTGGAGGAGATAGAGAATACCCACTCTCCCAGTGGGTGCAGGCTACAAAGGGAAGCCTGGGTCAAGGTGTCTCTGTGAAAGGCTAAAGAACATTCTTGTCTTGGGCAGTCCAAGTTAGGCACAGAGAAAGAACTATCCAAATGGTGATGTTCTCTTCTTGGGCATAAACCAACAGCAGGAAGGGAAGACTAGATCCTCATATCAGGATTCTCCACTTTTCTCACGATGACCCGTTCCTGGTTTTCTTCCCCCCAAACCACTGGTATACAAAATTGTGCAATAAAAATGCTCTTAACAATGTAAGTTGACCTCACAATGACAATCCAGAAGGAATTTTAAGGTTTGAACTTTCCATCTGCTTTCGTTCTAGGTAAATGAAAGCTTATTTTGCACAGCTTCCCATCACATACTCAGGGTGGAAGGGAGCCAAACCCTAATTTAAGGAATCTAAGCAGCCACGTCTGAACACTCACAGGTAGGTTTAGACATTGAAGTGGTCCCCAGGAAATCCAATCAGCCAGGGGCTTTGGTCTCCATCCACCAGAGAAAATGATTTAGAACTTTCTTGCTATCAGTGTCACCAAAGTCAGGCAATTGAATGTCAAGAAAAACGCTCTACTAGGAGAAAGTGTGAAAAGTATTCCATTGGGGTGAGCGCTAACATTGAGAAATGGCCTACCCTACGTAGATCAGTGCTAGATCTGCGTGTGAGTCTAGAGACAAAGATGCTTATATATCAGAAAGCACAAGTTTCTTTGCCATAAGGTATTGTATTTTAGTGGCCCATGAAAAATGAAGGGAAGGGGCTCATGGTGACATGCAGGGCCACAGAGGTGTCCCACATTTGACCCACAGGTTAACGCTCCCTTAGGGCTCACTATCATGCTAAGTCATCTAAAATGACACCATTCTAGAGAGCCTATTCCAGAGGCTCACAGCAGGGTCCCATACTGTCCTACAAACATCCCTGTCCCACCAACCCTTAGGCCTTATTTTCTGCTCAGGTTACTCCTCTCACTCCTGGTGAGCTCCACTTTGGGCACCTGATGCCCAATTTGGCAGCAGGACTAGGTCAAGACTATTCCTATCATTCTTAAGAATCTTCTAACTTCACTCTTCCGAATGCAGGTAGGTCCGGCCTCACCCTCTCCTCCCAGAAAGTCCCTGGTTTCCTTGTAAAAAGTCTCTGACCCCTTTCCCAGTCCTCTGCAAATATAGGGAGGGGCAGCCATTTCTAAGCCCCAGGAAGAGGGGTGGTGAAGCACTTCATTGTGTACTTTTCCCACTTCCCCCTGATAACAAGGGTCTAATTGCCCTATATTGACCTAAGAGGAGCCTCTGCCCTGCAGAGGTTAAGAGCTAGGGGCTCCAAGCCAGACTTCTTGTACTGGATCACGCCTCCACTGCTAATTATGCTGGGCGACCTTGGGCAAGTTACTTAACCTTGGTTTCCTCATCTTTAAAGTAAGAACAAAACAGTACCTACCACATAGGGTTATTTTGAGGATTAAATAAACTAATATGAGTAAACCAGAAGATCATTGTAACGATTTCTCATACAAAAAAGGAGATCAGCTCCAAAATTACTTTGTCGCTGCCTAAACAAACATGCTGTTTCCTCTCAATTCCACTTCAACCTTTACAGAGCAGGGCTTCTCAAACTTTAGAGTGTGTCAGAATCACCTGGAAGGCTCTTCAGCACAGATTGCTGGGCCCCACCTCCCACCTTCCACAGGGCCTGATAATTTGCATTTCTAACAAGTTCCAAAGGAAGTTGAGGCTGCTGCTGGGGACCACACACTGAGAACCACTTGTAGACCATTAACTTTGTAAAATATTGTTTTTGTTACGCAAACTCCTTAGTTCTAAATGGGACAAGAGCAGGTAAAGGCAGGTTAAATTATTTCAAATAACATCATAATTTAATTGTTTCAAATAACATCATAATTTAAAAGCAAAATCATACTTTCTAAGGGTATTTTTGAAACTGATTTCTTTGAATGGGAAACTGAAGAAAAAGTGCATGGAGAACCAACCTAAGACATAAAGATGAATCTCATTGTTGTATATCGTCATCACCCAATCTAGTTCAACTCTGGTTATCAATTAAGGCTTGTTTTGTGTCTATTGTTTTGCTTTATAAAAACAAAATGAAACTCTGGGACTTGGCTGTGTTTTTGGAACTATGAGGCTGAGGAGCAGATGGTATGATCAAGGGCCCAGCAGCTTTTTCTTCACTTTCTGAAAAGTGCCAGCTGCAAGGACTTCTGAGATCACAGGGAGAAAGAAAATCTCTTCCTCTTGATGGAAAAATGAAAATCCCTGTAACATTTATGAGACTTGGAGAGGAAGTGGCTGTTCACTTCATGATACAGAGAAGTACATGAGGCAAGGGCCCAAAACTCCGAGCCTGCTTTCCATCATGTTGCGCACAGGGAAGGGACAGAGACATGCCAGAGATAGTCTCTATTGGATACAGATGTCCTGAAAGCAGCAAGTTTATTCCGTTAAACTGCCATGGCCACACCAGCTGCTTATGAAATCATGAGTAAAGAGAGGTGAGGAGGGTTACGTGTTCAGACATATATTTATAGTAATTTTACAAACCTCATTATTTCCAAAGAAGAGCAAGATGAAAGCAGCCCTGCTTATAAAACCAGATTCACCAATTAGCTCTACCATCCCCCACTCCCTTGAACACTATTTCTGCAAAATATATGCACTAACTGGGATACTGGGCAATTATCCAGAGTGCCCAAGAAAAGCCCTCTTTGATTCAACCAAGTGTCTGTTTCAGTAGGCAGACATAACTTCTACAAATGGAATTGAATCTCTTCCCCTTATCAAAAGTGATGGTTCAGACTTCTTGTTTTAAAATGACGTTTGGCTAACAGCTCCTGACAAAAACCTCTCCCAGCTTCCTCTAAGTCTTTTGCTTCACTTTCCATAAAGTTCTGGCTAATAATCAACCAATCAATTAATAAAGACTTGTAACAACTCTGGCAACTAGAACTGATGATGTTTCTAGAATTTGAGAGGAATTTCTATGGACTATGAAAGTGCCCAGACTCAGAAAGACAAGAATGGTACCAACCAAGAAATTGGTCCGAGGTTTCTCATCTACATGGAAATGCCGATTGAGGTGACGGTGCCTTTCCTCTAAAACTCTTTTAAATCCCAAAACTCCCAGAAAACTTACAGGCAAGAAGAAGGTGGTTTGAAGCTGAACATCCTGGGAGGAGAGGTAACCCAATGAATTACTTCTGGGACCAGCTGCAGAAACAACCCAGAAGCAGGGCCTGGGGGTTGTGGTACATCCTGTGTTCTAGCCCTTTAAAGCATTAGAGAGCCAGAGGGAAAAGATTGGGAAAAATAGTGTAAACATTTAGTAGATGGATGTACTATGCCACACTCTTACCCCTAAAGCTTCTAACAGGACAGCTTTGCTGTCCAGAAATCTCGCTCCAACCATCCCCTCCCCTTCACCTGGAAAAATCTACATATCTTTCATCCCAGCCTGGAGGTGGTTTCCCCACAGATTCTTCCTAAAATCTAAGGCAAGTCATGATGCTCTACAGCACTTCTCTGAAGCTACCATAATATTTAGTATATTTTGTTGCAATGTCTTTTTCAGATTCCCCAAGAGTCTGGATGCTCCATGAAGGCAGGGACCATGTCTCTCCTGTTCCCCAGGGCCTGGTGTAATGACAGATACAGAATGGCACAAAATAAGTTGCTCAGAGAAATAAGGAAGACATGGGAGTTTGGGGGAGGGGCTGTGTCCTTGAGACCACTCTCAAGCTATGGCTATGAGGTCTTTGTATCAGTCAGGATCCTCACAGGAATCAGATGCTACATTCATATTAGGATAATTAAAGGGGGATTAGTAAAAGGAATTTTTTAAAGAGGTGTGGACAGAGTAGGGGAAGCCAAAATAGATAGAGCTGCAAAGAGCAGGGCTGTCATTACCCATAAGCTTGAAAGAGCAATGGTTGAAGATGAGCAAATATCAGAATCAGGAAAGAGAGAGCTGTGTGAAAGGGTCTCCCTAAGAGGATCAGTGACCTTGAGTCAAGAGATCAGAATTTGAGGAAGAGAGCCAGAAGAATAAATAGCCCAATCTCACTCTCCTCCTTCCCACTAATCTCCTCCTGGAGATTCCTATTGGTTGAACACAACTGAAAAGTAGAGGCCTAGGAAGCCCTATGAACTTCAGGCCAGGCTTTCAGGGAAGAAAGCAGGGAAGAGAAGATCTGGAGGAGAAAGTGGCAACCATATGGACAGAGCAAGAAAACAATCTATATCCATTCTGTAAATTAACAATAACCTGGTTGCTGTCTCTGATGGCTGGAGGAGGACCAAACATGAAATCTGTGATGTAATGCTGCAGACTCAGAGAAAGGGAACATCATCTTGAAAACTCAAAGGGACAAAATTTCCTCTAAAAATCAGTTACTAAAGAAGACATGAAAACATTTTGAAAGGCTGGCATCAAGTAATGGCTGCAAAAGAATGTAATCTTTATGGGAAAGAAGAAAAGCTAGAAGGAGAGAGAAGGCTGAGAAGAAAAGGCAACACAATGAAATGGAAAGACAGATGCATGTGATAGGGAATTATTACAAGGCAGTTAACAATATAATTGCATGCAAAATTAAGTTTTCTTTTGGAGGCCGTAAAATACAAAACTGAGTATGTAAAAAATAAAAGAAGTGATATAGATGAGAACCAGGGAAGCGGATGTGGCTCAAGTCATTGAGCTCCCACCTACCACACGGGAAGTCCCAGGTTCGGTTCCCAGTGCCTCCTGGAGAAGACATTGAGCTGGCACAATGGGCTGGCGTGGAGAGCTGACACAGCAAGATGACACAACAAGAGACACAAAGAGGAAACACAATGAGAGAGACAACAAAGCAGGGAGTGGAGGTGGCTAAAGCATTGAGCACCTCTCTCCCACATGAGAGGTCCCAGGTTTAGTTCCTGGTGCCTCTTAAAGAGAAGACAAGGCTCTCTCTGCCTAGTGTGTATTTCCATCTTTCTTTCCCATTTCTCAACAAGGTCTGTTCTTTCCCCCATTTCCCAATTAAATTCAGACACAGAGAGCACACAGTGAGTGCAAACAATGGGGGGTGGGGAGAAGGGGATAAATAAAATAAAAGTAATCTTAAAAAAAAAAAAAAAGAAGAGAACCAGGAGAAATGTTCCTCAAAGATATAGGAAAAGGACATAGAACTAGAGAGAGAGAGACATTGGGGATGGAGACAAAACTGGATATGAGGAAGGGTAGACATTTAAGAGCTATAGGGCGATATTTTAGTTTCCTTGGCTGCTCAAGCAAACAGCATACAATGGGTTGGCTTTAACAATGAGAATTTATTAGGTCATGGTTTTGATGCTAGAAAAAGGTCCAAATCAAGGTGTTACCAAGGCAATGCTTTCTTCCCAAAGACTGACTTCTGGGCTAGCTGCTATGATCCTTGGTCCTGGGCTCCTCTGTTACATGGCAATGCACAAACTCTCTGGGACTCTCCCTTCTCTTCTGGGATCTGCTGAATTTCAGCTTCTTTTTTCCCACGGCTTTTTTTTTTTCCCTAAAAGGAGGACTGAAGCACAAGAAAATCTCTTATTTTTTCACCAACTGGTTACAAAACAAAGTAAAACAAAAGGACATCTTAGGTAATAAATCCCAGAGTTAACATTTTAAAATATTAAAATGTACTGTGTGGAACAAAAGAGCACAGACAAACAAAGTAACAGGAAATGATGGTCCATCCAAAGGAAGAAGATAAGAATACAGCAACACCAGCAAAGTAGATGAGAATGTGGCCATACCGAACAATTCCTTTAAAAAATGATCTTACAATGCTCAAAGAGATGAAGAAAAGTACAGAGAAAGAATGAAAAGATATCAGGAAAACAGCAAATGGGTAATATGAGAATCTAAGTAAATAGAAACTTTTAAAAGGAACTAAAAAGAACTACCAGTGTTGAAGACCACAATGACTGAAATGAAAGATGTCCACAAGAGGATTGGAGCTGGGAGAAGAAAGAATCAGTGAACTTAAAGACAAGATATTTGAAATGAGCCAGGCTGAGGAGCAGAAAAAATAAAGAAATATTAAAAGTGAAAATAGCCTAAGACAGCTATGGGACAATACCAAGCACACATAGATCTGCAATATGGAACTCCCAAAAAGAATAGAAAGAGATAAGGGGGGGCAGAAGGAATAGCCAAAGAAATAATGACAGACAACTTCCCAAACATAGCAAAAGATGTGAATATGCACATCTTAGAAGCTCAGAGAAAATCAAAGAAGATAAACCAGAAGAAAAATACACATCATCATATATTGATTAATGCTATCAAATGCAAAGGATAAGGAAAGATTTCATAAAGCTGCAAGATAAAAGCAATGTTTTACATATAAGGGAGTCCCAATTAAATTGAGTTTCATTTTCATATCAGAAACCATGTAGGCAAGAAGGCAGTGGATTGAAAATACTTAAAGTGCTAAAAGAAAATTGCCAGCCAAGAATTTTATATACAGTGAGGCTATCTTTCACAAATGAGGGAAAGATTAAGACATTCTCAGATAAACAAAAGCTGAGGGTGTTCATCACCACTAGACTTGCCTACAAGTAATGCTAATGGGAATTCTTCAAACTGAAAAGAAAGGACATTAGACAGTGGTTCAAGTCAGCATAAATAAATAAAGACCAGCAATAAAGGTAACCATTTGGGTACTGATAAATGCCAGAATTATTGTAGTGTATTGTTTTGTATGTAACTCCACTTCTTACTTCCTACAGGTGCTACAATGGAAAGGCTTAAGAAGTAATGGTAAATCTAGGTTTTGGGACATATGACGTACAAATATATAAGTGGTAACAAGTACAAGGAAAAAGGGTTAGGGGACAGAGGGTATAGAAAAAGTATATGTGCAGGCTATTGTAGTGAAGTTGGTATAAAACCAAATATGATTCTTATATATTTAGGATGTTAAATTTTAACCCCATGGTAACCACAAGGAAAAGAAATGAGAAGGCATTCAATGTTGTACAACACACAAAAAATCAAATTTTAAAAAAGTAGGCTTTAACTGAAGTGAGGGACAAAAAAGTATAATATTTACAAAGGCTAAATAGCAAAAAGGCAGAAGAAAGTTCTATATTATCAGTAGTGACCCTAAATGTAAATGGATTATACTCTCCAGTCAAAAGACAGAGTTTGACAGAATGGTTTAAAAAGCATGACCCAACAATATGCTGTCTGTAAGAAACTCACCTTAAAGATACAAGTAGGTTGAGAGTGAAAGGATGGAAAGAATATACACCATGCAAGTAGTAACCAAAAGAGAGCTGACATGCTATAATAATATTGAATAAAATAGACTTTAAGTAAAAAATAGTTATGAGGGACAAGATTGTTATTACATACTGATAAAGGGGACAATTCAACAGGATGATATAAAAATTATATATATAAATGCACCTAACAGCAGAGCACCAAAATATATGAAGCTAATACTGACAGAAAAAAGAAAGTGATGGTTCTACTTTAATAGTAGGAGACTTTAATACACCACACAATAATGGATAGAACATCTAGTAAGAATATCAATAAAGAAGTACAGGACTTGAATGATACACTAAGCCAACTATACCTAACAGACATATATAGAACATTTCACTCAGCAAATATAGAATGTGCATTATCCTCAAGTACATGGATCATTCTCCAGGATGGATTATATGTTGGTTCATAAAAAAGCTTCAGTAAAATCTGATATATTGAAAGCATACAGTATATGTTCTCTGACCACAAAAAGACCATCCTAGAATTCAATAATAGAGAAAGAAATGGAAAGTTTGCAAATATATGGAAATTAAACAACATACACTTTAAAAACCAACGGGCTAAAGAAGAAACCACAAGCAAAATTAAAGAATATCTTGAGGCAAATGAAAATAAAAATACAACATGCCAAAACCTATGGGATGCAGTGAAGGCAGTGCTAAGAGGGAAATTTTGTAGCTCTAAAGGCTTATATTTAAAAAGGAGAAAGACTTCAAATCAGAGACCTAGCCCCCAAACTGGAAAAACTAGAGAAAGAAGAGAAAACAAAACCCAAAACAAGCAGAAGGAAGAAAATAACAAACATTTGAGTAGAGATAAATGAAATAGAAAACAAAAAAATACAATAGGGAGAAACAACAAAATAAAAAGTTTGTTCTTTGAAAAGATCGATAAAATCAACAAACTTTAGCTACACTTACAAAGAAAAAAAGAGAGATGATACAAATAATGAAAATTGGAAAGGAAAAGGGGGACGTTACTATCAACCCTGATGAAATAAAAAAGGACTAAACTAAGATACTATGAACTCTATGCCAGTAAATTTGGTAACCTAGAAGAAATGGGCAAATTCCTTGAAAGAAACTATTTATATTGACCCAAGAAGGAACAGATCTCAACAAGCCAATTATTATTAAAAAGATTGAATCAATAATCAAAAACCTCCCAACAAAGAAAAGCTCAGGAACAGATGGCTTCACAGGAGAATTCTGCCAAACATTCCCAAAAGACCTGAATCCAATTCTGCTCAATCTCTTCCAAAAAATTGAAGAGGAGGGAACACTTACTAACTCATTCTACAAGACCAAAATAACCCTCATACCAAAGCCAGATAAAGATACCACAAGAAACAAAACTACAGATCAATATCTTTTATGAATATAGATGCAAAAATTGACAATAAAATACTAGAAAAATGAATCCAACTGCATATTAAAAGAATTATGCGCCATGATCAAGTGGGATTTAATCCTGGTATGCAAGATTGGTTCAACATAAGAAAACCAACTAATGTAAATACATTGTATTAACAGAACAAAGGGAAAAACATCATCATCATCACAAATGATGCAGAAAAGGCATTTGAAAAAATATAGAACCCATTCTTGGAAAAAAAAACAACAACACTTAAAACACTAGGAATAGAAGGAAACTTCCTTAACATGATAAAGGGCATATAAGAAAAACCCATAGCTAACATCCTACTTAAAGGTGAAAGACTGAAAACTTTCCCTTTAAGATCAGGAACAAGACAATGATGTCCACTGTCATCACCAACATTGTGCTAGTAGTTGTTGCCATAGCAATTAGGCAAGAAAAAGAATTAAAAGGCATCCACATTGGAAAGGAAGAAGTAAAACTTTCCTTATTCACAAATGATATGATCCTACATACAGAAAATCTTGAAATATCCACAACAAAGATCCAAGAGCTAATAAATGAACTCAGAATCAATTGAAAGAAAGTTAGAGAATAATCTGGGCTCTGAACAACATAGTGAACCCAGTGGTGGATGAGGATTGTCCATCAATAGTACAAATACAAGAATATTCTTCTATGAACTAGAACAGATGTACATCACTATTACAATGTAGTAAGAATATAGTGATTGTGGCAGTTTGAAATTATTTTGTGAATCTCAAAAAGAGAAAGAATATGTTTGTGAGTTTATCCATTCCTATGGGTGTGAGACCCTTTCAATTGGATTACATCAGTCAGGCATGACTCAGGTTGAGTCTCTGCCCTCTTGCTGGGTCTGACAAAAACAAACACAGACAGACAGGAAAAGAAAGCCACCATATGTGATCCTGCCATTGTGAGAGAAAAAACTCCAGTTTCTCCCACAGTTGAGCGGTAAGGAGAGAAGCCCCTGAGAGGCTCAAGGAGCTGAGGCCCAGAGAGACATGAGCCATATGCCCAATGGCTTGCAGCTGAACTGAATAAGAATGAGGAGCAGTCAGGACTGATAAAAGAGGCATGGAAAGAGACAATTCCTATGCCTGTTTGCCCTCAGCTGAGTTCAAACCTCAGCAGGGATCTGTGGCCATCTTGCTTCAACATATGGCAGGAGACTTTGGTGAGAAAACACCTCTGATGGTGCCTTAATTTGGATATTTCATGGCCTTGGAACTGTAAACTTTTACTCCAAATAAATCCCCTTTATAAAATCCAGCCCATTTCTGTTACTTTGCATCAGCAGCCCTTTAGCAAATTAAAACAGTGATGCATGTGAAAAATACAATTAATGTAACTTATAGACTACAGTTGACAGCAATAATATAATCTTGCATCAATGTCAAGAAGGTACTATATCAATGCTAATGATCAATAATAAGGGCTATGGGATTTTTTTCTTTTGGGGTAAGGAAGTTACTGAGGCAATGACTGCACAACTCTGTGTTGAAGGTGAGAGTCACTGAATGTACACTTTGGTTGGATGGTAAAAGGCATGGGACTGTATAACACAGTGAACCATGCAGTGGATGATGGACTGTGGTTAATAGTACAAATATGAGTGTTCCCGCATGAACAATAACAAATGTACAATACTAATACAGTATTATTATTATGGTAATAATCGGGGAGTATATGGAAAAATATACCAATTGTAAGCTATGGACCACAGTTAGTAGTAATATTTTGATGATGTTCTTTCATAATCTGTAACAAATATTCCATAACACTGCAAGGTGTTGGTAGAGGGTGATATATGGGAATTCTGCACATTATGTGTGACTATTTTGTAAGCTCACAACTTCTCTATTATAATAATATTTTTAAAAATCAAGAGTGTTTCTATACACAAGCAATGAATAATTGGAAGAAGAAATCAAGGCAAAATTTCCATTAAAAATAACAACTGTAAGATTCAAATATCTAGGAAAAAAACTAATCAAGGATATAAAGAACATGTGCACAGAACACTATAAAATATTGTTAAAGAAATTAAACAAGACCTAAGTAAATGGAAAGATATTCAGTGTTCATGGACTGGAAGACTAAATATCATTAGGATGTCAATACCGCCCAAAGCAATTTATAGATTCAATACAACCCCAATCAAATTTCCAACAACCTTCTTTGCAGAAATGGAAAAGCCAATCATCACATTTATATGGAAAGGTAAGTAGCCTCAAATAGCTAAAGCCATCTTGAAAAAGAAAAACGAAGTTAGAGAATTCACACTTCCCAAATGTAAAACTTATTACAAAGCCACAATAATCATAACAGCCTTGTACTGACACAAGGACAGACATATAGACCAATGGAATTGAATTGAAAGCTCAGAAATCAATCCTCACATTTAAGGCCAACTGATTTTTGGCAAAGACCACTCAGTTAGGAAAGAATAGTCTCTTCAACAAAATGTGCTGGGAAAACTGGATAAAAAAAGAGGTTGTACTCTTACATCACAACATATACAAAAATCAACCCAAATGTGTCAAAGATCTTAATATAAGTGCTAGAACTATCAAACTCCCAGAAGAAAATGTAGGCAGCATCTTCAGGACCTTGTGTTAAGCATTGGATCCTTAGAATTACATCCCAAAAGAAGCAACAATAGAAAAGCTAGATAAATTGGACCTTATCAAAATTAAAACATTTAGCACCTCAAAGGACTTGACTATGAAATTAAAACAAGAACCTACACCATGGGAGAAAATATTTGAACCCATATATTCAATAAAGATTTAATATCCAAAATACATAAAGAAATCCTTCAACTTAATAACAAAAAGGGAAAGAAACCACTTTAAAAATGGGGAAAAGACTTGAACCAACAGCTTTCCAAAGAAGATACAGACATGGCCAGAAAGTACCTGAAAAAATGTTCAACATCACTAGCCATCAGGGAAATGCAAATCAACCTCAATGAGGTACCATTTCACACCCTTTAGAATGGCTGCTATTTTTTTAAAAATGAGAAAGTGTTGTAGAGGATGTGGAGGAAGAGGAACACTCATTCATTGCTGGTGGCAATGTAAAATGGTGCAGCCCCTGTGGACGACAGTTTGGTAGTTCCTCAGAAAGCTAAGTATAGAATTACCATATGACCCAGCAATTCCAATACTAGATATATACCCAAAAGAATTGATAGCAGGGGCTCAAATGGATATTTGCACACTGCTGTTTCATAGCAACATTATTCATAATTGTAAGAAAAAGGAAGCATGACACTGATTGTAATGTTACTAAATGTACTTGGTATTTTAATGTTTTGTCTTGGATTAAGATACTGTGATTTGTACATTCACTTTTACTATACACTTATTATTATGTATGTACATGTATGCATGATATACTTCAATAAAAAGTGTTTTTTTTTTAAAAAAGATGAAAGCAACCCAAGTGTCCATCAATCAATGAATGGATAAATAAAATGTGGTATATACATCTGATGGAATATTATTCAGCCGTAAAAAGGAATGAAGTCCTTATATATGTGACAACATGGATGAACCTTGAAGACATCTTGTTGAGTGAAATAAGCTAGACACAAAGGGACAAATATTGTATGATCTCAATGATTTGAAACAATTAGAATATTAAACTCATCAAGTCAGAATATAGAATATAGTTTAACAGGGATTAAGGTGAGGTAGGAAATGGGAAGTTAAGGCTTAAAATGTACAGGTTTCTTATTTGGAATGATGGAAAAGTTTTGGTAATGGATGGTGATGATGGTAGCACAACACTTGAACACAATTAATGGCACTGAAACATATATCTGAATATAATTAAAAGGGGAAATATTTTATGGTATCAAAATAAAATAAAAAGTAAAAAGAAAATTCATGGGACTACATGCACAAATAGGGGACCCTAAGTTAAACCACGGACTTCAGTTAATAGTACAATTGTAAAAATGTGCTATCATCAATTTTAACAAACTCCAAACCAATGCAATGTGTTGGTGGTTGGGGTGGTATGTGGGAGCCCTGTATTTTATGCATGATTTGTCTGCAAACCCACAACTTATATAATAAAGATTAAAAATAGAAATAAAAATATTTTTTAACTGTTAAAAAGACCTTTATTGTAAAATTGTAAAATAAAATAGAAAATAGATTGAAAGAAATTACAAATTTTAAAAGACAGTGTAAGGTCAAATTAGAGTTAATATAATCAACTATAAGAAATAGATAATACAGCAACAAACATTCATAAATGTAAATAATAATTCTAATATACTAGAAATTAATTATAACATAATTCTAATTTTTATATTACTGCTCTATTGGACATAATAATCTCTAAGAATGAAATACATTATTGGTTTAGTTATTTAATTTCCATTTAGGCCATAATTCTTTCTGGATAATCAAATTCCTATTTGGGAATTATTCACATTTTATTGGAATGAATTACCACAGATAGCAATATGCCAACTCATAATTTTATGAGGCAGAAAAACTCAAAATCTTTTTCAACAGTAGTCATGCTAAATCATTATTGATCCAGATGGATTATTTTAATTAACTAGTATGCATAAGAAAGGGTTAAAGAAAAATTAAGTATCCAAAATATATCTCTTCTCCAGTCTCCTCAATTAAAAGCAAGTGTTTATTTTGTATGAAGAAACTTACAGAATATTGATCACAGGAACAATTTGCTACTTGCACTGAATAATCACTGTTCATATACTATAATATTGTATTTTACATTATCTGGTCTACCCTGCTCTTTTTTGGTTACTATTTGCATGGAATACCTTTTTCCAACCTTTCACTTTTAACTTGGTTGTGTCTTTACATCTGAGGTGAGTCTCTTGTATACAACATATAGACAGCTTATATATTTTTTTTTATCCATTCTGTCAGTCTATGTCTTTTGATTGGGGAATTCAATCCATTAACATTCAGTGTTATTACTGTAAAGACATTACTTACTTTATCCATTTAAAATTTTAAAATATTTGTAAAGTATGTTGTATAATTTCCACTTAGTTGTGAAATTTCCAGTTCTTTCTCTGTTATTGAATTCCTGCTTCATTCCGACGTGGTCAGAAAAGATAATATGTATGATTTCAATATTTTAAAATTTACTGAGACTTATTTTGTGACCAAAAATATTGTCTATCCTGGAGAATGAGCCAAGTGCACTTGAGAAGAATGTGTGTGCTGCTGTTTTTGGGTGAAATTTTTGATATAAGTCTGTTAGGTCTAGTTGGTTTCCACTATTGCTCCAGTTGTCTATTTCCTGATTAATTTTCTGTCTAGTTGTTCTAATCATCATTGTTAGTGGTGTACTGAAGTCTCCTACTATTAATAGAATTGTCTGTCTCTCCCTTCAAATCTGTCAGTATTTGTTTCATACATTTTGAGGCTCTGTCTTTAGCTGCATATATATTTATAATATATAATGATAATTAACAATATTCTTGTTGAATTGACCCCTTTATTAGCATATAGTGACCTTCTTCATCTCCTGTAACAGTTTTTGACTTAAAGTCTATATTATCTGCTATTAGTATAGCTACTCCAGCTGTCTTTTGAATTCTATTTGCATGGTATATATTTTTTCCATCCTTTCACTCAACCTACTTGTGTTTTTGAATTTAAGTTGAGTCCCTTGTAAACAGCAAATAGCTGGGTCATGCTTTTTTATCCATCCTGCAATTTCTGCCTTTTGACTGAGAGTTTAATCCATTTGCATTAAAAAAAAACTACTTTTTTAATACGGGACTTTCTTCTGCCATTTTGCTATTTGGCATTATTATGTTTTATACCTGTTTGGTCCTTCAATTATTCCATTACTGTCTACTTTCATATTTATTTGATTTTTTTTGCAACAAATCATTTTAAGTCCCATCTGATTTCCTTCTGTGAATATTTTCAGGTATTTTCTTTGTGGTTACCATGGCATTTAAATTTAGCATCCTAAATCTATATCAGTCATGTCTGATTTCATACCAACTTAAGTTAAATAGCATACACAATTGCTGTTCCTATACCTCTCCACCCCCATCTTTTTATTGTATTTTTTACAAATTATATCTTTATACATTGAATTTCCAAAACTATAGATTTATCTTTACCTTTTATGCATTTACATTTTAGAACCTGTAAGAAGTAAAAAGCGGAGTTATATAACAAAAATAAAGTACAATAATGAAGGTATTTATAATTTCCCGTATGTTTACCTTCACCCGAGATTTTCGTTTCTTTATGCTGTTTCCACCTACTGTCTAGTGTTCTCTCCTTTCAATCTGATGAACTCCCTTCATCATTGCTTCAGGGAAGGTTTATTGGTGACAAACTGCTTCAGCTTTTGTATTTCTGGGAATGTCTTAATCTCCCCCTCATTGTTGAACAACAGCCTCACCAATTATAAAATTCTTGGCTGTCAATTATTTTCTTTCAATACTCTAAATACTCTATCACACTGCCTTCTTGCTGCCATGGTTTCTGATGAGAAATCAGCATTTAATCTAATTGGGGTTCTCTTATAAATGGCATGCTGCTTTTCTCTTGCAACTTTTAGAATTTGACAGTTTGACTGCAACGTGTCTGGGCTGGCTTCTCCAAGTTTATCCTGTTTGGTGTTCATTGGTATTCTTGAAGGTGTATGTGACAGTTTGAAGCTTTTTGTGGATCCCAGAGAAGATCATGTTCTTAGAGCGAATCCATTCCTGTGGCTGTGGGATCCTTTGATTGTACTGGATTCAGTTGGGGGGACTTTGATTGGATTATTCAGGGAGGTGCGAGACAGGGTGGGTCTTGGTCCTTTTTCTGGAGTCCTTTATAAATGGAGGAGTGAAAACACAGAGACACACAGAGAAAAAGAGGCAGAGACAGAGAACCCTGAGAGGCTAGAAGAGATGAGTCCCAGAGAAGAGGGGAGAAACAAACCATATGTCTAACTGCCCACAGTTGAACTCAGAGAAGAAATAAGTCTGGAGGAGGCAGCAGAGACTTAGACTGGCAGAACTGCCATTGTGTCTTGCCACATGGAAGGAGTCCGGGATTACTAGCAACCAACCTTTGGGGAGACAGCATCTCTGATGATGCCTTGATTTGGACACTTCCACAGCCTTAGAACTGCAAGCTTTTAACCTAATAAATTCCCTTTATAAAATCCAACCCCTTTCTGGTATATTGCATTGGCACCCTTTACAAACTAAAAGAGTGTATATTTATGTATTTCATTAAATTTGGGAACTTTTCTGCCATTATTATTTTTAATACTCCTCCAGCCTTTTTCTCTCTTTCTTCTCCTTCTGGACCCCAATAATGTATATATTGGTATGCTTGATGGTGTCCCACAGGTCTTGTATTAGTCAGCCAAAGGGGTGCTAATGTGAAATACCAAAAATAGGTTGGTCTTTATAAAGGGGATTTATTTGGGGTAGAAGTCCACAGATACCAGGCCATAAAGCATTAAGTTTCTTCTCGCACCACAGTCCATTGCCACGTGTTAGAGCAAGACAACTGCTGGCGTTTGCCAGGGTTCAGGCTTATGGGGTTCCTCTCTTCCCGGGGTTGCATTTCTCTCCGGGCTTAGCTCCTGTTTCCTCCACGAGGTCAGCTGTAGACTATCAGGCGAACGGCTTGCTTCTCTTCTCCTGGGGCCTTCTTTCCAACATTAAAACTGCTTCTCAAAAGACTGCTTCTACTCTGTTCTTGCCATGCCTTTTATATTTGATTTCCCACCCACCAAGGGTGGGGCTCAAAGCCCTACTGACGTGGCCCAGTCAACGCCCTAATCATAATTTAATCATGCCCAGATTAGCAGATCAGTTTACAAGCATGATCCAATTATATTTTTGGAATTCATAATTACATCAAACTGCCCAACTGCAACACTCCACCCTCTGAATTCCAAAAATACATTACAATATTCAAAAAACCTTAAATCCGTAACAATTCAAGTACAAAATCATATCATAATCAGTTTAAAGAAATACAGTTCATTTTGAGGCAAAATCCCATCTGCTATAGACCTCTGAAACTTACAAAACCATTTAACTGCTTCCAATACACAAATGGAAAGACAAAGGATAAACATTTTCAATATCATAAGGAGAAATTGGGATGTTAAACATGAGTCATGGATTCTCTACAGTTCAGTAAACCTGCAGGGCATCCTCCATTGGATTTCAAAGTCTGAGAGTCATTCTTAAGATGTTGGTTTCTTCTCCTTGGGGCCACATGGGAACCCACCCTTTCCACAAGCTTGCCCAATGGCCATTTTCTTGGTTCCACCCTCATCAAGCATCTGGGTGTCAACCAAGCTCCAGACCTCACCCTCCAAGAGTGTTGGGGTGATTGCCACACCTTACCAAATCTTTGGGTTAGAGTCTTAGCCCCCCTAGTACAGTGAGGTGAAGACAACATTACCCCTAACCTTTGGCATACAGGTTCAACCCTCTCAGAGCAACGAGTTGACCACCTGGCCTTCCCTAACCTTTGGCATACAGGTTCAACCCTCTCAGAGCAATAGGTTGACCACCTGGCCTTCTCTAATCCATGGGGGACA
>JAQZBX010016516.1:0-36422 GCA_029593785.1 Cabassous unicinctus | reverse complement strand
AAAAAAAAAAATGCTCTTGTATTACAAAAAAAAAAAGCCATGGACCTGGATGAACCTGGAGGACATTATGTTGAGTGTAGCAAGCCAGACACAAAAGGACAAATACTGTATGAATGCATTACTATGAACCAAACATATTGTGTAACATATTGTTTGATTCAAAAAAAAATTTACATGTACCTATTACATTTAATTGAGAAATGTATATATTTATTCATCTGTGTTTACTTTTTAGTTTTTAATTGTTTATATTTTCAATTATTAAATGTACAAAATAAAGTTTTAAAAAATTTTTTTTAAATAAAATAAAAAATAAAAAATAAAAGCCATGGACCCTTTCCAGAAAATTGCACATGCACATGAAAAATGTACCTCATTTCAGGGTGCTTATGGACTCCCTTGTGCTCTGTGTTCAGGTTAAGAAATTCTGACACAGAGGTATTCAGTCCTAACTGGTATAATTCATGATGATCCATTCCATCCCTGTATGTGCCTTTTTAAACTTTAAACCTCCAACAACTGCCATTAGCTATTCAGGAGATTAAAAAATATTGAATGTTTTTCATACTTTTTGAAAATTACCTGCCATAATTTGCTAACAATGCTTATTCTTTTTCTGGAAAAAGGAAGTATTTAGTTCTAAATAAAGCACTCAATCTTTGGGCCACCTCAGCTCCCTGGTCTGCTGCATCTCTTTTTGTCTCTATATGTCTCTTTTTGTTGTGTCATCTTGCTGTGCCAGCTCTTCCACATTGGCCAGCACTCCTGCATGGGCCGGCATTCTGCGGGGGCCAGCACTCTGCATGGGCCAGCTCTCCGCTTGTGCCAGCTTACTGCACAGGCCAGCTTGCCTTCACCAGGAGGCCCTGGGAATCAAACCCTGGACCTCCTATATGGTAGACAGGAGCCCAACTGCTTGAGCCACATCTGCTTCCCTATAAAGTTTATTTATTTATTTATTTTTTACCGGGAGGTCCCTGGGATCGAACCCAGGTCCCTCCATATGGGAGACGGATGCCCAACCACTTGAGCCACATCCACCCCCTACAGTTTATTTTTAACATTTATTGAAGTATAATTTACACAGAATAAAATTCAGTCGTTTTAGTTGTATAATTTGATGAATGTCTACAAATGAATTTGGTCATGCAACCACCACTACAGTTGAGATAGAGAACATTTTCATTACCCTTTTACCTTCCAACAGATCAACCCTAACATCAGTCAGTCTTCTCCCTACTTTCTCCAGTCTCTGGCAGCCACTGATCTGATTTCTGGCCTTATAGTTTTGGGTTTTATATGCCAGCTAAAATGCTTGGTGCTAGGGATACAGAGACAAAAAAATCTGCAGGGAAGGAGCTTGTTCTCAAATGTTGGAGACAGACTTGTCAACAGAATATTACCACAGGGTAAATGCTATTACAAAATACAAGTGAAGGGAAGTGGATGTGGCTTGGGCAGTTGGGCTCCAGCCTACCACATGGGAGGTCCCAGGTTTGGTTCCCAGTGCCTCCTAAAGAAGAAGAGCAAGACAGCAAGCTGATGCAACGGGCTGGCTTGGCCAGCTAACTCAATAAGATGATGCAACGAGATGACGCAATGAGGAAACACAATGAGGAAACATGAGAGACACAACAAGCAGGGAGTGGATGTGGCTCAAGTGACTGGGCACCTCCCTCTCACATGGGAAGTCCAGGGTTCAGTTCCTGGTGCCACATAATAAAAAAAAAAAAAGATGAGCAGACACAGAGAGCACAAAATGAACAGACACCACAGCGAGCACAAACAATGAGGGGGTGGGGAGAAATAAATCTTTAATTCAAGTGAAGTACTTTGGTAGCATAGAAGATATAACATCTAACTTTGTGGGTATTAAGAACTGCTTCATTAAAGAGATGTCAGTTGAGTTGGGTCCTGTAAAGACAAGTTGGAATAGGGCAGGCAAAGGTAGATAAAGTTGTTCAGGAAGTTATTCCTGGAATATTCCTGCACATAAGTTCTAATTTATGTATATATCTGGGTGTTCTGAAAAGGGGGAGAAGATGAGTGTGGATGAAATGCACCTGTTCAAGATGTAGGTAATAAAGAGTTAGCATTCCAGTCCTTAGGCATTTATACCCCAACTTTAGGCTTCTAGGATTCTTCATGGATATCTGAGCTAAATGAGTAATCTATTTGTTACAAACAAATATTCCTTTAAATTCATTTGTGAATCGAAGTCCATGATTATTTCTGCCATATATCATTGCAGATTAAATTTGATTTCTAATTACATAATAAAAGGTTTGAGTTTGAAACATCAGCAAACAGGTGAGGAGGTTAGTTGAATTTGAAGCATCGGCAAATAGAGGAGACAGTTTTTTTTAATTGGAGAAATTTTCTTAGTTCTCCAGAAATTATACCTAAAGACCACTTCTGTGTAACTCAAGAAGTTTTACCTTGGTGTCAGTTTTTTGCCTTTGTGTCATCCTTTCCCCAACTTATTTCCAGCTATTCTGTTTCAGTTACGAATGCTTTTAGCTCTAAGAAACTAACAGACTTAAACCATAAGGCCAGGTATTGTTTTCTTTACAAGAAGTCTACTGGTTTTTGGTATCAGAATTAGTCAGAATGTCATCAAGGACTTTTTCTAACTTTTGCTCCAACATATTTAGCTTTTCATCCACATAGTGTTACTTTATGGTTGCTTTCAGGAAGGCTGCACAATTCCAATCATCACAAGCACATTCAAGGTAAAAAAAAAAGGCGGGGGGGTGGCAGACAGTTCCTGTGAGCATTCTTTTCTGCTTATTCCCTTTATCAGAAAGCCACCCAGGAGATGCCCTTATCAGTTCATTAAGCAGAACTGGGACACATGTCTACCCCTAGATCAAAAGGAGGCCAGGAAAGTGAGGACATGGTATCCCGAGTTCTATAGTAGAAAGTGACAAAGAGAAAAAGGGGTTAGGAATGCTTTTATGTTGCAACCAACAATGTATGCCATACATCCCAATAACCCCTCTCCTTTCTCATAGGAGCCTAAAGCATTCATTCATTCATTTATTCAGCCACTCACTCATTCAACTAATTCTCATTAAATACCCATTATATATGAGGTCCACTCTGTATTCTTGGCATTGGATAACACAACATTATATCTTAATTGGTACCACTACTGAAAACTATAAATAAGAGCCATTTAACATTTCTGAATGTCACAGACTTGCCTTTTGATTTCCTATGTATTAGAGCAAATTGCTATCCTTAAATTCAAGTATTCTAGATGTGTTCTCTATTGGGAATGTTCCCTCTTCTCCCATCTTTTCCTACCAAAACATTAGATTCTTCAACATCATTTCAAATTCTCCCCTTTTGGATAATACCAGTACCACTCTCTGCTTTAACTTCCACAGCCTCCTTCCTGGTCTTCCAGCTTCTAATCCATTCTTCAAAAAGATCATATCATTATCCAGCTTTACATATTTATGTGACTTTCCATTGCTTTAGGTTAAGGTACAAAATTTTTAACCTGGCTCATAAAACTTGACATTTTTTGGCTCTTGACCCTTGGGTTTCTTGCCAGTCTCATCCTTAGCAATCTTTAGGCTGTTCCCCACTCCAGACATACTGAACTTTGAATTCTACCAAGTGCCATTCTCTCTCCCTTCCTGGCCTTTACACAAACTGTTCCTTTGCCCTGGAACAATTTTCCATACATTCTGACAATGTCCTGGCCCATTTCACTGAATGAATTCAGTTCAGATGAAAACTCACCAAGGTTAATTAGATTAAATAAGAAACAATTAGGAAAGATAAATGCAGTTTTAACAACTTGGTATACAAATTCTTTTGATGTTTTGAGTTGAATTTTGGTATTAAGTTATATGGGAATAATAGGGGTCAAAATGTAATTGGTTAAATGTGTATCCTTGGTGAAAATGCTGGGAAAGGTGTGTTAACCACATAGTACCATATGCATTTTTGCAATATGTAGACTACAAACAGTGAGCTATTTAAGTGTACTTAATCATTTCATGAAAGATTTTTAAAGCGGGGGGAAAAAAATCATTATTCCAGCAATGATTTGCCATTACAGGTCTAAACTGCCAGAGGCCCCACACCACCCAAAATCTATATGGCATGAGTCACAAACCAAACAGGTCTTTACTGTGCCTGAATTCCAGTTCTAAATCACAAACTTAACTATGAGCATGTGAACATTTTAAGATGAAAGAATGATTCTACAAGGGAAATTTCATTTCACAAATCCCTATAAACCTAGGAAAGAGAGTCATAAAATAAAATATGTATTTCACTGTTAAAATAGTTCACAGTTAATATGGGTTCATGTTTTATAGGAATTATATTTTAAATAAGTTTTAAGGAAATAAAAATTTTAGAATAATTTCTAAAAGAATTTTCTTCTCAAAAACAAATTATATATTCCCTCTAAGATTCTTTGGAAAAGGAGCAATTGGTCTATGGATGGATTGTGTCATGGAGCATAGTAAGCACATAAGTATTTGTTGACTATGATTGGCTGTAATAGGTATCCTCTAAATTCTCTTTCATTGCTTTAAAAATTTTTTGTTTCCATGTTCCTTGTGGCTTCCATAAAACCACCATAATGGTGTAGGAATTGCCCAAATTGATTTTTTAAATATATTAATTTGTTTAAAATGACATAAATTCAAAATAAAATAGGTAGTCTATTTAAGAAAAAACAGGTAATAGTATGAAAGAATAGCTTACTGTCAGGTCTGTTTCCTTTAACTCTTATCTTTATGGTCATTGATTCATGATTATTTTAAGTTTTTCAACAAATACTGGCACATAGCCCCATTCTGACACATTCCTGTTTGAAATTGACATAGTTATCATTGTCATATTGGAAACAGTCATTTGCAGCACATGTTAGGACCTGCACCCAAAGATTGTTTAGCATCATTAAACGTAGAGTTTCTGTGTTGCTATAAATTGTAAACTAGAAGACAAGCTGTTATTCCCAAATGAGTTTGTACATGAATATTAATTTTATAAAAAGAAAGGAAGAGGAAAGGAAAAAAAATAGAGGAGCCCTCAAATGTTTAAACTAGAATTAACATCTGTAGTACAGTACATGAGAAAGGATGTGTATAAAGATTCTGTAAGAATCTTGCCAGTTCTTTGTCTGCACAAATATCTAGATTCTAGCAAAATAAAATGAACAATGGTCCTAATGAAGGCCCATATTCTAATTATCTTTCTCTCTTCCTCCTCTTTCATTCATTTTAGCTAATATAATTTACACTTTCATGAGTTCCAGAAACTTTAGAGGAAAACATTTCAATAATATAAAATATATCTGTTATCTATTATCTATTGTTGTATAAAACTACCCCCTAAAATCAGCAGGTTAAAACAACAAGCATCTACTATCTTATACCATTTTGAGGGCCAGGAATCTGGGAGTGACTTAACTGGATGGTTCTGGCTCAAAGTCTCTCATGACATAGTGTTTTAATTTCCTAAGGTTCTTCAAGCAAATACTATTAAACAGCTTGGCTTAAACAATGGGGGTTTGTTTGGTTTACAGTTAAAGTTCAGGAAAATGTTCAAATCAAGGTATCTTCAAGGCAATGCAATCTTTGGCTCCTCTCCTACATGGGAAGGCACGTGGCAATATCTGCCTGTATCTCCCTTTTCTTCTGGGTTTTCTTTATTTCAGTTTCTTGCTTCCCTGGTTTTCTTTCTCTCTAAATATATTCATTCCATTATAAAGGATTCCAGTAATAGGATTAAGACCCATCCTGAATGAGGTGGGTCACACCCTAACTGAAGTAGACTCATCAAAAGATCCCATTTACAATGCATTTATACCCACAGTAATGGATTTAAATTTAAGAAAATGTTTTTCTGACATACATACAGTTTCAAACCACAACAGACAGCAATCAAGCTTTTAGCTGGGGCTGCAGTCATCTCAAGGCTTACATAGGTCTGGTAGATCCACTTCTATACTCATTCATGTGGTTATTTCCAGACCTCAGGTCCTTACCATGGAAGCTAGCATGTACCAGAGTAATTGATCCAAAAGATAGTGATGAAAACTGCCTGACTTTTATAACCAAATCTCATTAGTGACATGCTGTCACTTCTGCTGGATTCCATTGGTCACACAGGCTAATTCTAGTACAATGTGTAAGGGAAATATACAAGGGTATGAAACCAGAAGGCAGGGATCTTTGGGGGGTGGGGGGGGAGTGCATCTTGGAGGTTGGCTTCCACAATATATATTTAACTATTAGGACTTCTATAAAATGACCTGAATATTATTAATAATAACATAATAATAATAAATATTATTAATACCCAAGTTGGAATTTAAGATAAAAACACTAATTAGGTTAAGTTTTTTTGTTTGTTTTTTAAAAAATTTATTTATTTCTAACTGTGATAAATTATACATAACATAAAAATGGTTTTAACCATCTTAAGTAAATAATTCTTTGACATTAACTACATTCACAATACTGAGTAACTCATCACTATTTCCAGATTATTTTCATCATCCCAAAACAAAACTCATACTCATTTAGCAATAACTCCCCATAGATTAAATTTTAACGTGAAGAATTATACTTTATAAAGAAGATCCAGCATTCATGAAACTATGCACCAATCAACAAAGCAGCTAAAGCAAAAAGAATAAAATATTGCAAGATCTTGATAAAAATACATTGATATGTCTACTCCTTTTTCAGAATTGGAGGGACTTAAGAGAAAAGAAATAATTAAAGGCATAGAGAATTAGAGAAGTTGAATAAAACAATGAATAAACACACTCACTGTTAGAGTTTCCCCCTTACAAGGTTTTCAATGATTGACAGGTCATAGGACTGTGAATCAATGCCCCTGTGGCATAGGTTGAGGAAAGGCAACCTCCAGCCATAACCCACCTAACCGATTAAGCAAGCCATAGCCTAGAGGCAGCTCATCCCCTCCAAAGAATAAATAAAAAGGAGCAGATAAGGGCCATCACTCCCTCCCCAACCCCTCCCACATTCCAAGTCTCCTAGCCCACTCCCCTCTGGTCATTTGGCCCCAGGCTGTACTCAGTTTCTCCACCTATTGATGTAAAATAAAGCCATATCCACCACCCTCTGGGGGTGGGCTGAAGTCTCTCTTCAGAACCCCCCCCCCACATGCCAGCGGGGGTGGGGTGGTGGGGGTGGTGTGTGTGTGTGTGTGTGTGTGTGTGTGTGTGTGTGCTGAAGTCTATTCTTCAGACCCCCTCCACTGGGAGAGCTTCCCAATAAACTTCCTGCCTGCAATCGTCAGTCTCTGCGTCCCAGTGAGCGCCGTATTTCTCTAACACTCACACATACAGCCATACCCAGCCACATAGTTTTCTTTACACCAATGAAATATTTATGAGTTGATCATATATTTAATCACAAAAATTTTAATAAACTAAAAAAGCTAAATAATATACAGGCCACATCTCTGATTATAAACCAAAAAAAACAAAAACAAAAACATAATATAGTCACCAAAAATATCTTACATAATTGGGAATTAAGAAATAACACTTGGAATAAAGAGGAATAATTAAATTACTAATTGTCTAGAAAGGCATAAAAGGGATATTTCACACCAAAATCTATGGTTCACACACACAAAAATTTATTAATAGGAATATTTAAAGCAAAATTAGCCCAACTTGGTCTGGGAGAGAACATTTTTGTGTCATGTGATAAATGATCTCTTTCTGGGAAGAACTTTATATTTCTAATTAAATACTCACTTTTCTGATTGTAGTAGATGCTATGATACATGACCCAATATGTTGCCAGATTTTCTCTAGGTTCTTGGCTATGGAACAAAAAAGAATTTAAGTATATGCCAGTTTAGTTAAGCCAGTAGTTTATTAAGAAAATGAGAGAAGAGAAATGGGAGAAAATAACAGATTATGGGTCCCAGGTATACTTGTGGGCTGGTCCAGGCAGAGAGAGAAAAAAGGAGAAAAAGGGCCGAAAAGGGTAAGAAGGGATGATTTACAGACTACAAGTTCCCATTACAGATTACAGGTCCCCAGGTGTACTTGTGTGTTGATCCAGGCAGAGCAAGAAAGGGCAAAAACAGGGTAAAAAGGGCCAATTTAGTCTCTGCGCTTGCTTTTTACACCATTAATTACCCTGCCCTTGTTAATGTTCCAGTGAGGAGTTCCAACTGTTTGCTGTTTTGATTGGTTACCCCACCTGTCAAAACCCTGGGTGGTCCAATGGCAAGGCCCCTTGAGAATATCCGAGGCTCTTCCTTGATTCCAGATGAAATCCCGTTTCAAATGGGGAATTCTCTTGAGGTTCTTCCAGCAGCCATTTGTGGGGTCTTTCACTCAGGGAGAGTTCCCACGGCCATATGTTTCACAGTCATGTTTACTGCCAGGTTCCAGATTCATCTTTTCATACCTTAAACTAGCCTGCTTCACATCCATTCCTCCTTTCAGGATGGAAGCAGGAACTCTCCCAGAGTGTTGATGACTGACAACTCCCATCCTAACTGAGATTACCTCTGGCTGAAGAGACTTGCCTTCCCCAAAGTCAAACCCCATGAGAGTCGGGGCAGGGGCCTACATCCAATGACTGATTACTGTGAGAATATAAATATCCCTTCAATGCAGGACAACTCTGTAGGGATATCCTTTAGTTGTTGATCTCCAGTAAATCCCCCTATAAATTTCCTGCATTCTTCAACTCAGAATTTGCTTCCCAGGTAAGCCAAATGGCATTTTGAGTCTTGTTCTCAAAACTCATGATCAGTTCACCCAGCTGACTGTCAGATTAGAGTATAGTGATCTTCAGTGATCTTCAACCAACTTTTTTTTTTATTTGGTATTTAGACAATAATCTAACCATTTTTGCCTTGTAGAGAATGTAATAAAATTTTGACAAGCTCATCATTAAATTGCCTGAAAACTGTTTTTTAACAATCCTAGGGGAAGCAGATATGGCTCAAGTGATTGGGCTTCCGTCTACCATGTGGGAGGCCTCAGGTTCCATTCCCGGGGCCTCTTGATGAAGGCAAGCTGGCCCATGCCAGTGGAGAGCTGTCAGCCTGCACCCCTGGGGAGCTAGCGTAGCAAGATGACGTGACAAAGGGAGACAGGCAGACACAGAAAGACGCGCAGCAAATGGGCTCAGAGAGTAGACAGTGAGCACAAGCGGCAAGGGGGGTAATAAATAAATAAAGCAAATCTTTAAAAAACAAAACAAAAAACAATCCTAAAGATGAGAAATAGAGGAATATTATGATCTTCTGAAGAAATTAGAAAATATTATTAAAGAAACCTAAAATTTATTCAAAGAAGTAGTAACAAAACACCTTTAGCAGGAGAAAAAAATCCAAAAGCTTTTCTTTGAGAAGACTATTAAAATTGAGCCTCATTATAGAAAAATGAAAGAAAGCAAAGGTATACAGCGTTAAACATGATAAAGGAGATATTTATCTCTACCACAGATCAGGAGGGATAAAAGGAATTATGAGAATATTATATGAAACTTCATGGTGAAAAATTCAAAAGCCTAGAAAAAATGGATTATTTCTGTAGACCAGTTCTTCTCAAAGTATGGTACCTCAATCAGGAGCATGAGCGTCACCTGGGAGCTTGTTATAAGGGCAAATTTTTAGACTTACTGTATCAGAACCACTTGGAGTGGGATTTATCAATCTGTGTTTTAGTAAACATGCTGAATTCTGGTATTAGAAACACTGGAATAGACCAATATCATAAAAGTATTTGGAAAGGTGAAAGGGTGGCCACAAAATAGCTAATGTAGGAAGGCCTCAAGTATTGTGAAGTAAAAGTGGTAAGGTATCAAGTAGTGATTATGTTGGGGATTGAATCACATTTCCCCCAAAAGGCATGTTCAGGTCCCAACCCCTGGTCTTATGGGTGTGAATTCATTTGTAAATAGGACCTTTGAAGATGTTATTAGTTAAGGTGTGGCCCAACACAATGAGGGTGGGCCTTAATCCTAAATCTTTTTTTTATTTTTTTATTTTTTTTTAAAGATTTATTTATTTATTTATTTATCCCCCCCTTGCTGCTTGTGCTTGCTGTGTCCATTCGCTGTGTGTCTTCTCCGTGTCTGCTTATCTTCCCCTTGCTGTGAGGTCCCGCTGCATCAGCCCCTCCCGCCACGGGGGCCGGCCTGCCCTCACAAGGAGGCCCCGGGAAGCGAACCTGGGGCCTCACACATGGTAAACGGGGGCTCTATCGGTTGAGCCACTCCCGCTTCCTGTTGTGAGGGCTTGCTGCATCAGCCCACCAGGCTGTGCGGGCCGGCCTGCCCTCACAAGGAGGCCCCCGGGAAGCGAACCTGGGGCCTCCCATATGGTAAACGGGGGCTCTATCGACTGAGCCACTCCCGCTTCCCGGCCTTAATCCTATTTCTGGAAGCCTTATAGAGAAAGCCACAGGCAGAGTTGCTATGGGGAACAGCCAGAAGCTGGACATAATGGAAACTCGAAGAGGAAGGAGACGATGCGGCCATGTGCGTTGCCATATGACAGAAAAACCAAGGAACCCTAAAGATTACCAGCCAGCCAGAAAATACTAACCCTGGGAACAAGCAAGCCTTCTAGCCTCGGAAACCATGGATCAATAAATTCCTATTGCTAAGCCAAGTATTTGTTTTAGCTGCCAGGTAACTAGTATAGAGTTCAATGGGCATATGTATGAAAAACAGGGTGGGGAATATCAATATGCATGTGCTTATAATACCTTTGTTAATCTACCTCAAAACTGGTTCCATTAATTATTTCCAGGAAGGGGAACTGATTGGATAGGGGACAGGAGTAGGAGGATTTTTTTTTTCTGTATATTCTTTTGTAATTGCTCAATTTTGAATGATGTACATGTATTACCTATTCAGAACTAATTGATTAATTAATTAACATTAAAAGTTTGATATCTAATACTGGTGGAAATGAAAGGAAGAGTGTACTCTCATTTATTGATGATGGAAATGTGTTTTATACAGATTTCTTTTTGTAATGCAGTATGATAATATCAATTAAAAATAAAAGTACATATACATTCCACATATATAAATTCTGCTCCTTGGGATCTGTTTTAGTTTCCTAGGTTGCTTTGCTTAAGCAAATATAATAAATGAGTTGGCTTAAATAATGGGAATTTATTAACTTACATTTTTGAAGCAGGGAAAATGTCCAAATCAAGGCATCATCAAGGCGGTGCTTTCTACCCAAAGACTGTGGTGTTCTGGGGCTGGCTGCTGGTGATCCTTGATCCTTAGCTTGCCACATGGCAAGGCTCATGGCAGTGTCTGCTGGTCTCTTCCTTCTCTTCCAGATTCCATTTTAGCTTCTTGCATCCTGTGGCTCTCTCGCTGTCTGAATTTCATTCTCTTATAAAGGACTCCAGTAATAGGATTAAGACCCATTGGGATTGAAGTGAGCAACACCTTCTTAACAGAAGTAACCTCATTAAAAGGTCCTACTTACAATGGGTATACACCCACAGGAATGGACTGAATTTAAGAACATGTTTTTCTAGGGTATATACAGTTTCAAACCACCACAAGATCTATATCACAGGAATAAAAGTACCAATAAGTAATAATATAGTAAAAGAATGTTTATTGCTGCATTAAATATTAGATGACTGCCTATATGCAAGAAGGAAGTCCATTTTTGCAAAGCCAAGGCACTTCCTCTCTTTATATGTATGTATGTATTAGTCAGGAAAAAAGGGTGCTCATGCAAAGTACCAGAAATCTGTTGGTTTTTATAAAGGGAATTTATTTGGGGTAGAAGCTTATAGCCACAAGGCCCTAAAGAGTCCGAAGCAAGATACCATAAGAGGTACTTTCTCACCCAAAGTCATTTGCCACATATTGAAGCAAAATGGCAGTCAATGTCTGCAAGGATTCAGTCTTCCTTCTTCCTCTTAAGGCTCCATGGTCCCATCTCAGCTGTAGGCTGGCATAAGGTTCATCTTTCAGCGCTTCTCAGCTACTCTGTTCTCTTCAGCTGCAAACGATCAGGTTCATCTCTCTTCCAGGGCCTCTACTGTGTCTATGGAGCTGTCTCTCTTCCTCTGTGTTCTTCTTCTCTGTGTATCTACTTCTGTGTTCTTGATTAAGCATCCATTTATATAGCTTACCAAGGGGGCAGGGACTCAACCATGTACTTCCTAGTGACCTGGTCAAATCAAAGCCTTGATCATAACATAATTTAATGAAAGACATCTCAGCTGAATCTAATGCAATCAAAGGGTATCATGCCCAGAGGAATAGACCAGTTTACAAACATAATCAATATCTCTTTTTGGAATTCATAAATAATATCAAACTGCCACAGTAGTTTATATTGGTATAGATATGTACATGTTTATATATGTTTGCATATGATGACATGAGCATGGAGACAAAAGTCAAAGTCTATAGTAATTTAAAAAGTAAGTTAGAATAATGGTTAGAGCATGAAATATCAAACCAGACTACTGGGCTTCAAATATGTGCCCACCTCTTACCCTCTGTATAACCTTGGGTAAGTTACTTAATCTTTCAATACCTCAGTTTCCTTATCTGTTACATGAAGACAGTAGTATCTACCACATAGTATTATTGCAAAGGTTAAATAAGTTGGTATGTGTTAAGGACTCAACAGTTCCTAGCACAGAGCAAGGATTGTAAAGTATTAGTTCTGAAATTATTGTTATTTTATAGCCTTGTTTGTTGTTGCAAGATGGGGATGGGATATGTGGAGGACAGAAAAGCAAGCAAACAAACAGAAACAAGCAACTAATCAAATGAACAAATAAAAATTAAGGTCAACATAAGGTATATCTGTAAAATCATATATACATTAAAATGGTTGGCATTTTCTCTAATAAATATTAGCTATAAGTGTAATGAAAAAAAGTAAATTTTAGAGTATATTAATATAATCCATTTAGCAATTGTAGAATGAAGGAATGTGCCACAAAACAAAAAACAAAAAACACAAATTTCTGGAATAGGTAGGCAAACTGGAAACATTGCCTTAGATCCCCTCTTTAAGGGATTGGGTGCTTGGAATTGTAAAGAAAGCAATAGGTTGGTGTTTTAGTTTCCTAGGCTGCACAATCAAATACCACGAAAAGGGTCAGGTTAAAAAATAGGTACTTAGCTTGTCACATGGTACATGGCAGCCTCTCCAGGCCTCTCCGTTCTCTTCTGGATTCATTGATTTCAGCTTCTTATTTCCTGTGGCTTTCTCTCCTTAGTTCTGTCTGAATTTCACTCTACTTAGAAAGGACTCCAGTAATAGGATTAAGTCCCATCCTGATTGAGGTGGGCCACACCTTCTTAACTGAAGTAACCTTCTTACAATGGGATCATACACACAGGAATGGATTAAGTTTAAGAGCATGTTTTTCTTAGAGACATACAGCTTCAAACCACCACAGTTGGTAAGGGAGCTGAGTCATTCAGTGATTTGGAAGCTGATGGGGAAAACACTTATACACACATACATATATTCACATTCATTTAAAAAATCAGGACTAATCTGAGGTTCCTAGGAGAAGTTGGCTCTTAGGGTTCTTTCTTTTCAAATATCTACTTATATAATAATATAACAAAAGGAAGTGGGAAACACAAGGAGTGGAAGTGAATTTACTCAGTCTCAGGCCCTGTGACAAATGCTCATGTAATCATAGTCAAACACACACAAACATGTACATACATATACTAACATACACTTACATATAAGGGAGGATGTTACGGTTTTGAAAAAAATGGGATTATAAAGACACTTCCTTGCATTTTGCATTTCTTATTAGAAATGCTTCCTGGAGATCCTTCCATGTCAATAGCTCTAGTTTGTTATTTTTAATGATTGCATACTTTCTTTGGTGTAAATATACCATTATCTCTTCAGAGGGAAACATTTCACAAATTCAGAGTTTTAAAAATCATTCCTCTTACTCACTCTCCTTGACCCTGTGTACCTGGAAGCTACTGGCAAAGAAGTCTTCACAGGCAAATTGATTGCTTGACACAGAGGGTACCAATTAATCCATTATGATGTCTCTCTTTTTTTTTAGGAGGTACTGGGGTCTTAACGCAGAACCTCGTACGTGGGAAGCAGACGCACAACCACTTGTGCTACATCTGCTCCCTGATGTCTCTTTTTCAAGTGGGAAAAATGTTTAATCTTTGGAAATAATAACTGAAGTCTATAGGAATCATATTTATAAGGATTTTAGAGATGACATGGTTTGGAGAAGTACCTTATGGGGGAAAAAACTACTTAATCTCTTGAAAATAGAGGTCTTACCTTGTTTTATAGCTTCAAGCTCTTTTAAGACTTCCATTGCTCTTAGAAGACCCAAATTCCTTACCATGGCTTATTAGGCATTTCAAAACTTGTCGAGTTCTCACCAGTCTTATCACTTTCTTTGCACTCAATTCTTGAACCATTCTGAACTGTGGGAAAGTTATATTGAAAGCTTCATGGTGTCACTCATTTCTGATCTTATACATAGACTTTCTTTTCTTTGAACTACCCTCCTTATTGTTTCGCTCATTACTGCTCATTTTTCAAGTCTCAATTTTGACATCACCTTTGAAATGCCTTAGTCTAACTCCTATACATGTTGAGGTCCCCTTATTATGTGCTCCCACAATGGTTACACTATTGCAATTATTTCTTCAACTGTAAGTCTTTCCTGGAGGCTTACATTCCAGAGATAGTGTTTGTTGTTACATATTCCCTATGCCTGGCACATAATATGTATTCAATAAAAATTTGTGGAATGAATGCTTTGAAAACCAGGGCTAAGTCATTCTGTTTTGCTGCTAAGAAAAATGTAAAATTGACTTGGCGATCATTTAAATTTCCTTATTACTAAAGCAAATACCACTCAATAGGTTAACTTAAATAATGGGAATTTGTTGGCTCATGATTTTGAGTCCAGGAGAAGTCCAAATCAAGGCATCATCAAGGCAATGCTTTCTTCTTGAAGACTGGCATTCTGGGGCTGGCTACCAGTGATCCTTGGTCCTTGGCTCTTCCTCACAGAGCAATGCATATGGCTTTTTGCTTCACATGGCTCTCTCTAACTCTCTGTCTGAATTTCATTCTGCTTATAAAGGACTCCAGTAATAGGATTAAGACCCATTCTGATTGAGGTGGGCCACACCTTAACGAAAGCAACCTCATCAAAAGGTCCTACTTAAAATGGGTTCATGCCCACAGGAATGGATAAAATTTAAGAACAGGTTTTTCTGAAATTAAACTATTTTTTCAATGGCACTCTTTCTCACTTGTACTATCTGTAAAGCCTGAAGTTTAAAGCCACAATCTGTCTTCTTCTCTTAAAACCATGACTGTTTAGCCCTGCTAAAAAAGGTTCCACATTGTGCTGTTAGATGTCTCCCGAAATTTTTTAATCTCAAATATCACTGGAAGAGTTGGTGCCAATGGAAAGTCCTTTTACCGTCTTTGGACAGTTTTCTTTCCTGTTATCTTTGATAACTATTTCAAATACTTGTAACCATCTTCAAATCCTCTGATTCCCGTATAAATCACAATGAATCACACTCACCTTTTACTACTGAGAAAATTCTGGTGATCAGTGAAGAATTTATTTAGCACTTTAATTTGCATTGAACTCACTCTTGTATTTCAGGGTTCTTGGTCTGTGCTCTTGCTTTTGTTACTGATCAAAGCCAGAGGGTGGGGGGGTCTCTTCCCAGTGAGCTCAAATGACCAATTTCTGAGACCCTGGGGTTTCAAAGGGTGAAAGTGTTTATTGCTAAACATGAAACAAGGAGATCAGCTGGCCTATTGGCCTAAAATCTGTCGCCCCAAACAGCAATAATCCTGATAGAATTATAGTATCAAAAGTTGGGCATAATGAGGATAATGAGGATAATGGCTTGATATGATGAATTGGGGATGAACCAATTATTGAGCATGTGCAGATTAATTACATGTCTAGTCACAGAACATGTATAAGAAAATGACATGGTTGTGATTTTTAGTATTATAATGAGGTATAGGTCACTTATAGGTTGAGGTTTAGGCTATTGCACATGTCAGGCAGGCCAATTTTGGTTAGATCTAACTTTGCTTGTAAGAGAGAGAAGGAATTGGGGTGAGTTAGTACTGGGCTGACTCAAGTTACTTCATTAATAAACATTCGGGGCTGTCTTTGTGATCATAAGACTCCAAAGTTGTAAAACAAGATAAGGGGGTACAAGAGGGGCCAGTCAAGATAAGGGTTTTATAGTTTTACAATCATTATCAAAGATCAGGGCATTTGAGTTTCAGTAATTTCAAGTATTTTTGGCTATTCTACAATATACTAGAAATGAAAAAAGGCTCTATATAATGATTCAGAAATCATAATCATTTGTTAAAATTCTTAACTTTGTTACAATTTCTATCTCTTGAAGGATCTTTTTCCTTCTCTTATCTATACTTTTATCATTTTCCTATCTATTCACTCAATTAAGCCTTTTTTAAAAGAAGTCTAGCTATGTTGTCTTTCTTTTTCTCCTCTTATTCACTCTCCAGACCACTGAATTTAGGCATTATTTTCTCAAAAGCCATACATAACTTTCCCTTTTCACACCTTTTCCCCACATCTACCCTGACTCTTCAGGTTGGGTGCAGAGCCTCTCTTATTTTGCTCCTATAACTATCATCTGAATTACCCCCCCCCCACTAGATTAGATATTCCTGGAGTCAGGGATGTGCATTGTTCATTTCGAATTCTCAGAACTTTCACTGGTGCCTGGCATATGGATTATTGAATGGAATTTTGGGTGAAGGTGTGGAAGATGTTAACTTAGAAGACATGCTTAGCTTTATCTAGGCTAAATTTGTATTGTAAAATGTTATTAATATGTATATTTTGGGAATTGTATGCTGTATGAGAAATTCCTAGAGAATTGTCAATGCCCTAATTGTTTATGAAATGTTTCTATTAATCAGTATCATGATGCTGCTATGCTTGACATTAGACAGCAACAGTGCAATATCAGTCATAATTTCAGTTATTTAAATAATAATCTTGGAGGATGGCAGGGTTCACCTTTCACAAAAACACCAAGAGGAAAGGCAGAAGGCATCCAAAAACAACTGTTTTGGGACATCTGTGGACCAGGGGAGTGCCATGCTTTGTACAGGAAGGAACAGGACAGGGAGATCAAGAAGCTGAAATAAATCTGTGAGTTAATCACCCCTGTGGCAGGGAAGAGCACCCATCTCACACCCTTGAGGCAAACACCCACGGTACAACCCATGGCTTACTGCAGCCAACTGAGATCAGAGTGGGCCTTTAACTCCCTTGGAAGAGGGAGGGCATGGTAGAGGGCCAAGTATGGCTTCTGCTCAATGACAGCAGGGTCCAACTTTAAATCATGGCACTAGCTGGCCAAGAATATTTCCCATTGTTACATACAGTCATGTGGATGTAGGGAGAGATACATGCCTTCCTTCCTAGGACTGCTGGGAAAGGTGTTCCAAAGATCACCATCTGCTGCCAGGCTGGGAAAATGAAGGGAAAAAAGGATTTTTGGCATCTTTCCTTTCTCCATTCCCAGGAACCCTTGGATCTGGTCTGTGCCCTATTAGTGGGTCTCTGGCCTTGTTGTGATAACTTAAACACAGGCAATTTTAAAGATCGAGAATAAGTTGAGCCAAGAATCAAAGAGCTGTAAAACAAAGCTAATCAACAATAAAACTCTAGACCACAGAGAGAAATTGAACATCAGAGTAAACTCACCAACATAATCAGATACCTAGATATCAGCAAATTCAAAGAGATGAAGGAAAACATGGCTAAAGAAGTAAAGGATATTAAGAAGACACTGGGTGAGCATAAAGAAGAATTTGAAAGCTTGCAAAGAAAAGTAACAGAAATTATGGGAATGAAACACATGATGGATGACATTAAAAATACATCAAACTGTATAAAAACAGATTTGAACTGACTGAGGAAAGGAACAGCGAATTAGAGGACAGAGCCTTGGAACTTGAAAGGACAGAAGAACAAAGAAAAGAATGAAAAAAATTGAACAGGTCTCAGGTAACTGAATGACAACATGAGGCACAAAAGCATATGTGTCATGGGTGTCCCAGAATGAGAAGCAAATGGTAAAAGGGCAGAAAGAATATTTAAGGAAATAACGGCCAAAAACTACCCAACTCTTATGAAAGACATAAGTATTCATATCCAAGAAGGGTAGGGTACTACAAACAGAATAAATCTGAATAGACCTATGCCAAGAAACATACTATTCAGAATGTCACATGCCAAAGATAAAGAGAATTTTATAAAGCAGCATGAATAAAGAAATCTGTGGCAGTTTGTGATTATTTTATTTTGTTTTATTTTATTTTTTTAAAGATTTATTTTTGTTTATTTCTCCTCCCCCCTACCCCCATTGTTTTTACACTCTCTGTCTGCTCTCTGTGTTCTTCTGTGTCTCCCTGTCTTCTCTTTGGGTGGCACCAGAAACTGATCCTGGGACCTTCCAGAGTGGGAGAGAGACACTCAATCTCTTGCACCACTTCAGCTCCCTGGTCTGCTGCGTCTCTCATTGTCCATCCTTTGTAACTATTTTTGTTTCGTCATCTTGCTGCACCAGCTCTCCACATGGGCCAGCACCCCATGTGGGCCAGCACTCCTGCATGGGCCAGCACTCCATGCGGAACAACTCTCCTTTTTTTTTTTTTTTTCCCCACCAGGAGGCCCTGGGAATTGAACCCTGGACCTCCTATATGGTAGACGGGAGCCCAATCACTTGAGCCACATCCGTTTCCCTGTGATTATTTTATGAATTCCAAAAAGAGAAAGATTATATTTGTAAACTAATCTCTTCCTCTGGGTGTGATACACTTTGATTGCATTAAATTCAGTTGAGGGGCCTTTGATTAGATTACCTGTTAAAATAGCTGTAGAGCTTTTAAGAAATTTTTATAATCTCCTCCCTCCCCCGAGATGGCTCCCTTGTCTGTTAGCTTGTTTTTTCTCATTGTTTTTTGCCTGTTGTTTGTGATCATTGTCTGCTCATTGTTTTTTGCTCGTTGTCTGCTTTTTTTCTTTAGGAGGCACCAGGAATCAAACCCAGTACCTCTCATGTGGGGGGTGGACACTCAATGCTTGAGCCACATCCACTCCCTGATCATTTATTTTTGCTTCTTGTCTGCTCATTGTCTGCTCACTGTCTTGCTTGTTGTTTTTTGCTTGTTGTCTGCTCATTGTTTTGCTCATTGTCTGCTTGTTGTCTGCTCATTGTTTTTTGTCATTGCCTGCTCATTGTTTTTGCTCTATGTCTGCTCATTGTTTGTTTGTCTTCTTTAGGAGGCACTGGGAACCAAACCCAGGACCTCCCATGTGGGAGGCAGGCACTCAACTGCTTAAGCCACATCTGCTCCCTGTAGGGCTTTTTATTGGACTATTTCAGTAAGACATGATTCAGGCTAAGTACTCACCACCTTGCTGGATCTGATATAAATGGACTCACATAGACAGACAGAAGAAAAAAGGGAACTTCCATGTTCGATCCTGCCATGTAAGAGAGCGGCCCTAAGAGATTGAGCCCACAGAATAACTCAAGAAGAGATAAGCCTTATGCCTGCTAATTTGCAGGGAAATTGGGAAGAAATCAGAGCAGCTGAGCCTGAGAGAGGAAGCCTGGTGGTGGTGGTGGTGGTGGAGAGGCAGAAACCTCAGCAGAAATCACTCGCCATCTTGCTTCACCACAGGGCAAAATGCCAGGATCAAAAGTAGCCAACTTTGGTGAGAAAGCACGTCTTATGGTGCCTTGAGTTGGACTTTTCATGGCCTTGGAACTGTAAAATTTTACCCCAAATAAATACCATTTATAAAAGCCAACACATTTCTAGTACTTTGTAGCAGCAGCCTTTTGGCTGGCAAACATAAGCACAATCCATCCCATACAAGGTATGTCCTACAAGACTTTGTGTGGATTCCCCCTCAGAAATCTTGGAGGAGAGAAGGTGGTGGTATGACATATTTAAAATACTGAAAGAGAAAAGCTGCCAGCCAAGAAGTCTTTATATGTGAAACTGTCCTTCAAAAATGAGAGTGAGTATAAAGTATTCACAGATAAACAGAAACTAAGAGAGTTCATCACCAAGAGACCAGCCCTACAAAAAATATTGAAGGGAGTGCTGTAGCCTGAAAGGAAAAGATAGGAGAGAGAGACTTGGAAGAGAGTGTAGATTTAATAATGTAAGGGAACCTAAAAGATTTAGATTTAATAAAGATTTAATAATGTAAGGGAACCTAAAAGGGTAAAAAGACAAACAAAAGTAAGATACGACATATGAAAATCAAAGGAAAAAATGGTCAAAGTAAATAATGGCTTTACAGTAATAATATTGAATGTTAATGGATTGAACTCCCCAATCAAAAGACACAGACTGGCAGAATGGATTAAAAAAATATGGGCCATCTATATGCTGCCTTCAAGAGGCTCACCTTAAATGAGAGGATATTGTCCTGGTTTGTCTTTTGTGGACCCCAGACAATTATTTTCTTAAGTTAATCCATTCCTGTGCCTATAAATGCAGCGTGGATGGGGTCTTTTGACTAGATTCAGTTAAGGGATCTTTAGTTAGATCACTTGATTAGAACACTTTAGGGCCTTTGATTGGACTACTTCAGTGAGGTGTGACCCAGGTTGGGTCTCTGCCTTCTTGTTGGGGTCTTATATAAATAGAGAACTGTAAGCAGAAACAAAGAGATTAAGAGAGCTGCCATTTTGACCCTTCCATGTGAGAAAGAGGATCACCTGCAGTTGTAGAAAGACAAGCCCTGAGAGGCAGAGGGAGGCCATGGAGGTCATGGGCTGGAATCAGTGGAGCAGAGAAGCATGGAAAGAGTTCCCTGAGAGGCTAGGAACATGGAGCAGCTCAAGGATGAAGAGAAGAGCCCTGCTATGTGCTTGATCTCCCACAGCTCAGCCCAGGAAGAAAGGAGTCTGGAAGACAAGTTTGAGACTCAGACAGAGAGCCATCATTTTGCTTCACCACGTGGCAGGAGCCTAGCATCTGACCAGCAGTCAACTTTGGTGAGAAAGCACTCTGATGATACCTTGATTTGAATATTTTCACAGCTTCAGAACTGTAAGCTTTTACCCTAATAAATTTCCTGTTATGAAAGCCAACCCATTTCTGGTATTTTGCATCAGCAGCCTTAGCTAACTAAAACAGAAATAAAGAGACTGAAAATAAAAGGTTGGAAAAAGATATTCCACACAAACAGTATCCAAAAAGAGCTGAGGTAGCTACACTAATATCAGACATAATAGATTTTAAATGCAAAATGGTTATAAAAGGCAAAGAATGGTATTTTATATTAATAAAAGGAGCAATTCACCAAGAAGAAATAACAATCATAAGTATCTATGCATCTAACCAGGGTGTCCCCAAAATACATGAGGCAAACACTGGCAAAACTGAAGGGAGAAATAGACATCTTTACAATAATAGTTGGAGACTTCATTACACTACTCTCACCAATGGATAGAACTTCTAGACAGAGGATCAACACAGAAAAAGAAAGCTTGAATAATATGATAAATGGACTAGACCTAACAGATATATACAGAACATTGGACCCCAAAATGCAGAATATATATTCTTTTCAAGAGTTCATGGATCCTTTTCCATGATAGACCACCAAACAGGTCTCAATAAATTTTAAAAGTTTGAAATTACACAAAGCACTTTCTCTGATCATAATGGAGTAAAAATGGAAATCAATAACAGGCAAAGAATGGAAAATTTCACAAAAACGTGGAGGTTAAACAACACACTCAAACAATCAATGGGTCAAAGAAGAAATTGCAAGAGAAATCAGCTAATATCTCGAGATGAATGAAAACAAGAACACAACAAATCAAAACCAATGAGATGTAGTGAAGGCAGGGCTGAGAGGGAAATGTATATCCCTAAATGCTTACATTATCCCAGGTATGCAAGCGTGGTTCAACACAAGAAAATCAATTAATGTAATATACCACATACACAAATTGAAGGAGAAAATCCCATGATCATCTCATTTGATGCAGAAAATGCATTTCCAAAATCCAGCATCCTTTCTTGATAAAAACACTTCAAAATACAGGATTATAACAAATGCCACTGATTGTACACTTTAGATAAAGGGCATGGTTTATAAATAAAAGAAATTAATGGGGTGAGTTGGGGGGAAATGCACCAATTGTAAGATATGGACTATATGTTCATAGCAATATTTTGAGGATTTCATAATTTTTGCAAATGTTTCACAATGCAATATACTTTTGGTGGGTTGAAGTATGGGGAGCCCTGTATGATGTTATGTACGTTTGTTTTGTAAGTTCACAACTTTTACTATACAATTCCTTTTTCTGTATGCTCATGTATGAATGATATACTCCAATAAATTGTTTTACAATGATAAAAGCATGATCTTGAGTTAAAAAAACAAGGTGTAAGATGATATATATTCAAAAATATTTATTTAGTGTCTATTGTATGTCAGTCCCTCTTGTAGATCTTTGTAATTTATCAGTAAGAAATCAGACAAAAATCTCTATCTTTGTGGAACTTCTATTATAGCAAGGAGAGAGAGATAATGATCCATAAATTCATTTGATAAATGTTTATTAAGTGTCTATTATATGCTAGAATATTTTATGTGTAAATTTCCTATTGGTGGGTGTGTGTGTTTAGGGAGGAAGGTGAATGGTACAGAAGAATTCATTTTTTTCAGGTTATTTTATTTTAAATGTCTATATCAAATTTGCCAATATATTAATATTTGGGTATATGGGTGCTAGATATACTGGTCTTGTATTTTCCTGTATGTGAAAATATTTTAAATAAAAGCAGTTTTAAGAAAAAAAAATTAGAATATAAGGTAACTTCCTCAACTTAACAAAGGGCATATATGAAAAACCCTCAGCTAACATCATTCTCAGTGGGGTAAGGCTGAAAGTTTTCCTTCTAAGATTGGGAACAAGACAAGGATTCCCACTGTCACCTCTGTTATTGTATTAGAAGTTCTAGCTAAAGCAATTAGGTAAGAAAAAGAAATAAAAGGAATCCAAATCAGGAAGTGTGGCAGTTTTGAAATTCTTTTATGAATCCCCAAAAGAGAAAGATTATGTTTTTGAACTAATCCATTCTGGTGGGTGTGAGACTCCTTTTGATTTTACTATATCAGTGAGGTGTGACCCAGGTTGAGTCTCCATCCTCTCCTTGGAGCTGATAAAATTGAGACACAGAGAGAGACAGACACATAGGAAAAGGGAGCTCTACCATTTTTGATCCCGGAATGTGAAAGGGGAACTCAAGGATCACAGCCAAAGCTTAAACATGAAACCCCCAAGAGGCTGGGTCCATGGAGCAGCTTAAAGTTGAGGAGATGAGCCCAGGCTGAACAGACGAGCCATATAACTGATGGCTCACAGCTAAATTTGGGAAGAAAATGGAGCAGATGAAACTGAGAGAAGAGGCTCAGCAAGAGAAAAATTCTATGCCTGGTTGCCCACAACTGAGTTCTCAGAGACAGCAGATACTGGAGGGAAAGGCAGAGACCTCAGAAGAGATTGCCTGCCATCTTGCTTTACAACGTGGCAGCTAATTTGGTGAGAAAGTATGTCTGTTGATGTATCTATTTGGACACGTCACAGCCTCAGAACTGTAAGCTTTTACCCTAAATAAAATTCCCATTATATGAAATATACAGAAGAAATTGTCAATATACATAAAAGATAACAGATCTTATGGTGATGAAAGGCAAAATGCAAAACATTTAAAAAATTTTTATTCATTTTTTTATGTTAAATTTTTAATTTATAAATTAATTTATAATTTTTTGTTGGCTTTGTTTCTGGGGAGGTTTTGGATTGCCAAATGAATGAAAGAGGACACCTTTCTCACACCTTATACAAAAATTAACTCATGGCGACTTGTATGAATCATGCAATTTGTGGAAGCGTGCCTGCACTTCTGTCTTGAATATGTACTTTCACTTTACATTAAACTCTCTTGATATTAAAAAAAAAAAAATTAACTCTGAAAAAAAATGAAAAAAAATTTAACTCAGAATGCATCAAAGACCTAAATTGAAAAGCCAGAACCATAAAATTCCTAGGAGAAAATGTAAGAAAGATCTTCAAGACCTTGTGGTCGGTGGTGGTTTCTTAGACCTTATAGACAGAGCATGAGACACAAAAGAAAAAAATATATGAATGGGACATACTCAATATTAAATATTTTTGTACTTCAAAGGCTGTTGTCAAGAAGGTGAAAACACAGCCTACTCAATGGGAGAAAATATTTGGAAACCACATATCCAATAAGGGTTTAATATCCATGATATATAAAGTGGTCCTATAACTCAATGGTAAAATGACAAAAGAGTCGTTTTGTCCTATGCAAAGTATCAGAAATGGGGTGGCTTTTATAAAGGGAATTTATTTGGGGTAAAAGCTTACAGTTCCAAGTCTATGAAAAGTTCAAACCAAGGCACCATCAGAGATTCTTTATCCCCAAAGTTAGCTACTGTTGATCCTGGCAAGTTGCCACATGGTGAAACAAGATGGCCACCAATCTCTGCCAAAGTTTCAGTCATCCTCTTCAGGCACACCATCTCCTCTTAAGCTGTTCCATGGGCCCTGCCTCTTGGGGCTTTGTGCTTAAGGGATCCTGTAGTCCTCTCTGCTACCTGGAAGAATCAAACATGGTAGCTTCCTTTTCCTGTGTCTGTCTGAGTGAGGCTTTCCCTCTGTTTCCGTTAATATCAGTAAGGGAACAGAGATGTAAACTGAGTCTCTCCTCACTGACGTAGTCCAATCAAAAGCTATAAATTGATCTTATCAAGTAATCTAATCAAAACCCCCTCAACTGAATTTAATACAATCAATGGGCACCACACCCAGAGAAATAGATTAGTTTACAAATAAAATGTTTCTTCTTTTTGGGATTCATAAAATAATTTCAAACAGCCATACCCCACCCTCTGAATCCCCAAAAGACATTAAAATATTCCAAAAAAAAAAAAAAAACCACCTTAAATCATTTCAGTAGCAATACTAAGTACAAAATCACATCAAAATCAGTTGTAGGAATACAACTTGTCTTAGGGTAAAAGACCCCTCTGACTATAGACCTGTGAAACTTACAAAACAAGGTATCTGCCCCCAATATACAAAGAAGAGACATAGGATAAACATTTGCATTACAGTGGTACCTCGGTACTTGTTGTTAATTGGTTCTGGGAGGTGGGATGAGAACCGAAAACAATGAGTTCCAAACAATTTTTTCCCATAAGGAATGATGTAAATAAATTTAATGTGTTCCCAAACCAAAGATAATGCACATTTTTAAGGCAATATGTAAAAAGATAGGGTTATATATCATTACTTTACATGAGAAATAAACCTGAAAATTAATAAGTACTTAGATTAAATAAAATAAATGGGATGGTGGGAAGAGAGTGGTGAGGAGAAGAGGTTACATGGACTATGGCTTGGAAGGAGTGTCCCCCTCCAATAGAACTTCAGGCATTTACACTTCAGGTAATCGTTCTCTTTTCTGCCTTTTTTCAACTTGCACCACAGGCTCTGATACACTCGTCATTAAAAACTTATTCAGTGAGGACTGCTTCTGTCTTCTTTTCAGAATTCCTTGAAAGTGTGAAATTGTTTGGTTATTCAATAAATTCACATTTCTGCTTGTCAGAGCTTTGTCTGGATGGTACTTCTCCACAAAGTTTTGAACTTCTGCCCATTTTGCACACATTTCTTTTATCAAAGAACTGGGGACATCCTCCCTTATCTCCTCCTCACCTGAAGAAATCTCTTCAGCCATCTCTTGTTGCTGCTCCTTCTGTAGTTCCTGCAGCTCCTCAGTGCTGAGCTCTTCATGATGTTCCTCCACTAACTCCTCAACATCAGCAGCTTTGACCTCCAGTTCCATGGATTGGCCCAAATATACAATATCCTGCACAACTTTACGCTCTGTGCCTGCAGGCTTGGGGCCAGCCTCAAACCCTTCGAAGTCTCTCTGAGTCACAGCTTCTGGCTGCAAATTCTTCCATGCCGAATTCATTGTCCTATAAGAGACTTCATCCCAGGTCTTATCTATAAGGTTAAGGCAGAATATTGAAATGCTCCTTCCAGAATTCTGTGAGGGTCAGCTGGGTATTGGAGGTGATCTCAAAGCACTTCTGGAAAAGCGCCTTGGTGCACAACTTTTTGAAGTTTGAATGACTTGCTGGTCCATGGGCTGGATGAGAGGAGTAGTGTTGGGGGGCAGGAACCTTACAGTGATGAAGCTGAACTCATCCAGTAAGTCATCCTCCAAGCCTGGAGAGTGGGCAGGTGCATTGTTCAAAAGTAAGAGAGCTTTCAGAGGCAAACCTTTCTCCAGCAAATATTTTTTCACTGAGGGACCAAACACTTCATTATCCATTTGGTGAAAAATTGCCTTGTGACCCAAACTTTCTGTTTGCCTTTCTACATCACATGGAGTTTGCTTTTTATGACATTATGCTTCTTGAAAACTTGCAGGTTTTTACTGATAGACTAGCAGAGCTTGAGTTTTAAGTCCTCACTAGCATTCCCACACAACAATTGAGTGAGCCTGTCCTTCATTGGTCTGTGGCCTGGTAGTGCCTTCTCCTCTTTTTTGATGTAGGTTCTACTTGGCATTTTCCCCCAAAAAACTCTCGTCTCATCATAGTTAAAAGTTGGTTGGGAATAAAACCCTGGGCCTCTACATAGTCTTAGAATTCACTGACGAATTCACCAGCTGCCTTTTCATTAGCACTCGCTTTCTCGCCACGCCTCACGACACTATGGATGCTGGTCCTCTTAAATTTATCAAACCAGCTGTGGCTGGCCTTAAAAACGTCAACACTCTCATCACTTGATTCCGGTTTGTTTTTCAAAAGATTAGCATGCAACACTTTCACTTTTGCACATATCATACACTGTTGCTCACTAACTGCTTCTCATTTACCCAAATTAATAACAGCTTTTCAACTTCCTTGAGTGTTTGGGAAAGCTGCTTTGTTACTGCTTTAACTCCTTTCACAACACCAGCCTTTTTAATTGCTGCTTTATTCTTAATGATGGTGAAGACTGTTGTTCTAGGCATACTGTATTCCCTAGCAAGATCAGTAATGTGAATACTGCTCCCTTATTTACCTATTATTTCTTTTTTTTTTCTCAATGGTGGTGCAAAGTACTTTTCTTTTCTGCTCAGTGCTATCACTGCTCATTTTTTTAGGATGCATGATAAGAAAAAAACTCCCACAAGAATACATAAAATGACCACAGAAGCTAAGATAAGACTGCAATGGGATGTATATAGGGCAAGAGCTACTGCATGACTAATGCGTGACCCTTTGTTTTGGCTGGAAAGGGTAGCGAGTCATGAGGCAGCCAACAGAGACAAGTTCTAGCTTGCATGTCAAGTACCAAAAAAAACGATGAGTACTGGGACAAAATTTTCACATCAAAATGCATCGAGTACCAAATTCGATGAGTTTCAAAGCAGTTGAATCAAGGGATGACTGTACCACAAGGAAAGATTGAGAGGGAAACAAGTGCCATGGGTTCCAACAATTCTGAAAATCTGCAGGGCATTCTCCATCAAATTTCAAAGTCTGAGTCATCATTAAAATGATGGTTCCTTCTCCTCAGGGCCTCATAGGGGCCCATCTTTTCCAAAGGCTTGTCCAACAGTCATTTTCTCAGTTTCACCCTCATCAAGCATCTGGGTGGAACCCGAGCTCCAGACCCACCCTCTAAGAACACTAGGGTAATGACCACACTTTCCCCAATCTCTGGGGGAAGTCTCAAGCCCCTTAGTACAGTGAGATGGTGGCAACATTCTCCCTGATCTCTGGCATACAGGCTTAACCCCCCCGCCCCCCCTCAAATAGTGGGGTGATGACCTGACTCTTCCAAATCTATGGTGACTAGGCCCAACTCCCACAGAGCAGTAGGGTGACAACCTAACACTCTCCAACCTATGCGGAATGTGCTCCATCCATTCTGTGGCCTGGGGTGGCCAACTCTCCTTGAAAAACACCCACCCTCTTCTAAGGCCGGGGCAAATTCACCCTCTCCATACACATGTGTGGGGCCTCTCTCTTGGACCAAGGATATGTCTTAATTCCAGACTTCAGCTTCCATGGTTTTCCTCTTGAAACCATTTTACCTTCAATCTCTCTCCTTCTTTTCCCTTTTAGTCCAGGCTGAAAGTAGTTTCATTCTCAGAAAAAGCCTGTTGGTTTAGCATGCAGGAAACAGGGGTCCAAGCCATCAGATAGTAAGAATTTCCACAAACCCTTCCTGGATAACTGCATTTCCAATTCTGAGTTATAAGTTCCAATTTTTGTTAAATCTTCAAATGGGGCACTATACTCTGGGAACTTGTTTTCTGGAAGCTTAGAATTTCTGAAATCAGTCTCTGGTTTCTTTGTGCCCAGCAATTCAGTTCTAAGTTTATCTCTTTCTTCTCACATTTTGCTCTAAACTGCAAGGAGAAATCAGGCTGTGTTTTCCACATTTACTTTGGAAATCTCCTCAGCTAAATGTCCAAGCTCATAATTTTCAAATTCTGCCTTCCATCTAACATCAGGAGCCAATTTTGCTAAGTTCTCTGCAACTTTAAAACACAGACCACCTTCCTCCAATTTCCAAAATAGTTTAATCATTTCTTTCTAAGGTCTCACTGTTAATAACTTTGGGGACCGTATTCCTACCAATAGTCCTTTCAAAGCAAATTGACCTTTTCTATCAGACATTTCACAATTCCTCCAAAAAATACCCTTTACCCATTTATAAAACAATTCTAGCATTTTTGGTGATTACAGCAGCACAACCCCACTCTCCTGGTACCAATTTCTATTTTAGTTTGCCAAAAGGTTGCTGATGCAAAGTATCAGAAATGGGATGGCTTTTATAACGGGAATTATTTGGTGGAAAAGCTTACAGTTCCAAGGCCATGAAAAGTCCAATCCGAGGCACCATCAGAGATACTTTCTCACCAAAGTCAGTTATTGTTGATGTCAGTGTGTTGCCATGTGGTGAAGCAAGATGGCCGCCAATCTCTGCCAAGGTTTCAGCCTTCCCCTCTGGGCTCACCATCTCCTCTTAAGCTGCTCTGTAGGCCCAGCCTCTTGGGACTTCATGCTTAAGCAATCCTGTAGTCCTCTCTGTTACATGGCATGATCAAACACTGCAGCTTCCTTTTCCTTTGTCTGTCTGTGTCAATGGCAAAAGATGTGAATAACCATTTTTCCAAAGCAGAAATACAAACAGCAAAAAAGCATATGGAAAGATGTTCAGCATCACTAGCTATAAGGGAAACACAAATCAAAACTACAATGAGATATCATTTCACACCTATTAGAACGGCCACTATTAAAAAACACACAACTAAAAGTGTTGGAGAGGATGTGGAGAAATTGGAATGCTTATTCACTGTTGGTGGGAATATAGAATGATGCAAATGCCATGGAAAACTGGCGTTTCCTCAGGTAGTTAAATATAGAACTGCCGTATGATCCAGAAATCCCACTATGAGGTATATACTCAGAACTGAAAGCAGGGACACAAGCAGGCATTTGCACACTAATGTTCATAGTGGCATTACTCACAATTGTCAAAAGATGAAACAACTTAGGTGTTCATCAACTGATGAATGGATAAACAAAATGTGGTATATACATATGGTGGAATATTATTCATCTCTAAGAAGAAATGAAGTCATGATGCTTATGACAACATTGAATGAACCTTGAGGACATTATGTTGAGTGAAACAAGCCAGACACAAAAAGATAAATATTGTATGATCTCACTAATATGAACTAAATATAATGAACAAACTTAAGGAGTTAAAAGCTAGAAGATTGGTTATAAGAAGATAGAATGAGTATAGAGAATGGGGAGCTGACGCTTAAATTTGTGTTGATACAACAGGACATATCTGTAAATAGTATAAGATTTATAAGATTTATAAGATTTATAAGATTCTCTCACATGATTGTTGGGATGCACAAGTCCAGGTTCCACTGGGAGGCTGCAAACCAGGGGCTCCAATGAAAGTCCAATGAAGGTCCTCAATGAGTTTCTGAGAGACGTTGGCTGTCCAAAGATGAGCTGGGAAATTCTCTCTGAGTGCTGGAATCACTTCCCCTTTTAAGGCATTCAACTGATTAGATAAAACGTTCCTTATTGCTGACGGCAATCTTCCAGATTGATCGCAGATGTAATCAGCCACCTATGCAGTAAACTCACTGATGACTAAAGTCCATAAACGTCCTTATATTACAATTAGCCCAGTATTTGCTTGACCAGAAACTGAGCACAATTACCTGGCCGAGTTGACACATTAGCTTAACTATCACAATGAGTATGGTTACAAAATGAGTATGGTACAAATATAAGAATATTCTTCCATGAATCAGAACAAATGTACGTTAACATTACAAAATGCTAATAATTGGGTGGTATTTGGGTAAAAACACACCTAAAGCAAATGATGGACTATAATGAATAGTAACATATGAATATCTTTTTCATCAATTGTAAAAAGTAAAAAGAGAATTATGCTAAGTGAAAGAAATCAGACACAAAGTACAGCATATTGTTTGACTCCATTTATATAAATTTGTAAATACAAATAAATTTATAGAGATGGAATTAGATTAGCAAATATGTATGGCAGGGGAAGGATAGAAGAATTGAGAGGGGACTTGTAAGGGGTAGGGGGGGTGTAGCAGTTTGGCATTATTTATGAATTCCAAAAATAGATATTGGATTATGCTTGTAAACTGGTCTGTTCTTCTGGGCATGATTAAATTATGATTAGGGCTTTGACTGGGCCATGTCAGTAGGGCAATGAGTCCCCGCCCCTTGGTGGGTGGGGACTCACAGATAAAAGACATGGCAAAGGACTGAGTTGGAGTTCTGTTGCTGAATTTTGAGCTGGAGCCCGGGAAGTGAACACACAGGAGAAGAACACAGAGGATTAGAGACGGCTCTTAGACACGGCAGAAGCCCCAGGGAGACAGAGCCATTTGCTGGATAGTCTACAGCTGACCTTGTGAAGATAGCAGAGGAGCTGAGCCCAGAGGCAAGCAAGTCCCTGGAAGAGAGGAACCCAGGAAGCCTGAACCCTTGCAGATGTCAGCGGCCATCTTGCTCCAACATGTGGCAATAGACTTTGGTGTGGAAAGTAACTTATGCTTTACGGCCTGGTAACTGTGGACTTCTACCCCAAATAAATACTCTTTATAAAAGCCAACAGATTTCTGGTATTTTGCTTCAGCACCCCTTTGACTAAATAATACAGGGGGTTTTCTTTATGGAGTAATGAAAATGCTCTAATTTTGATTAGATGAATGTGGTGATGAATGCACTACTCTGATTATACCAAAGCCATTGAGGTATACTTTAGATGGATTGTATGGTATGTGAATATGTCTCAATAAAATTGCTTTAAAATTATCTTGGTTGCAACTTTACTTCTTTTTTTATTTTTTACTTTATTTTGTACATTAATAATTGAAAATATAAACAATTAAAAACTAAAAAGTAAACACAGATGAATAAATATATACATTTCTCAATTAAATGTAACAGATAAATATAAATTTTTTTTTGAAGCAAACAATATGTTACACAATATATTTGGTTCATGGTAACACATTCATACAGTATTTCTCCTTTTGTGTCTGGCTTGCTTTGCTCAACATAATGTCCTCCAGGTTCATCCATGTTGTCATATGCTTTACAACTTCATTTCTTCTTACAGCTGCATAATATTGCATTGTCTTAATAGACCACAGTTTGTTTATTCATTCATCTGTTGATGGACACCTGGGTTGTTTCCAACTTTTGGCAATGGTGAATAATGTTGCTATGAACATCGGTGTGCAGATGTCTGTTCGTGTCACTGCTCTCAGTTCTTCTGGTTATATACCCAGTAGTGGTATTGCAGGATCACGTGGCAAGTCTATATTCAACTTCTTTAGGAACTGCCAAACAGTCCTCCACAGTGACTGTACCATTCTGCATTCCCACCAACAGTGAATAAGTGTCCCTATCTGTCCACATCCTCTCCAACACTTGTAGTTCTCTGTCTTTTTAATAGTGGCCATTCTGATAGGTGTGAAATGATATCTCATTGTAGTTTTGATTTGCATTTCCCTAATCATGACTGATGAGCATTTCTTCATGTGTTTTTTTGCCATTTGTATTTCTTCTTTGGAGAAATGTCTATTCAAGTCTTTCCCCCATTTTTTAATTCGGTTGTTTGTCTTTTTATTGTTGAGTTGTAACATCTCTTTATATATCCTGGATATTAAACCCTTATCAGATATGTGATTTCCAAATATTTTTTTCCATTGAGTTGGCTGCCTTCTCACCCTTCTGAGAAAGTCCTGTGAGGTGCAAAAGGGTTTAATTTTGAGGAGGTCCCATTTATCTATTTTTCCTTTTGTTGCATGTGCTTTGGGTGTAAGGTCCAAGAAACCACCACCTACTACAAGGTCTTGAAGATGTTTCCCTGCATTTTATTCTAGTAGTTTTATGGTTCTGGCTTTTATCTTTAGATCTTTGATCCATTTTGGGTTGATTCTTGTATAGGGGGTGAGATAGGGGTCCACTTTCATTCTTTTGGTATAGATATCCAGTTCTCCCAACACCATTTGTTGAAGAGACTATTTTTTCCCATTAGCGTGGGCTTGGTAGGTTTGTCAAAAACCAGTTGACTGTATAGGTGAGGGAATATTTCTGGGTTCTCAATTCTATTCCACTGATCGATGTGTCTATCTTTATGCCAGTACTATGCTGTTTTGACCACTGTAGATTTGTAATATGTTTCAGGGTCAGGCAGTGAAATTCCTCCCACGTTGCTCTTCTTTTTCAGAATGCTTTTGGCTATTCAGGTGCACTTACCCATCCAGATGAATTTGGTAATTGCCTTCTCTAATTCTGTAAAGTAAGCTGTTGGGATTTTGATTGGTATTGCATTGAATCTATAAATCAGTTTGGGCAAGATTGACATCTTCACGATATTTATTCTTCCAATCCATGAACACGGAATGTCTTTCCATTTGTTTAGGTCTTTTTAAATTTCTTTTAGCATTGTTTTTCAGTTTTCTGCATATAGGTCCTGCACTTCTTTGGTTAAATTAACTCCTAGGTATCTGAGTTTTTTTTGTTGCTATTGAAGATGGAATTTTCCCCCTGATTTCTTCCTCAAGTTGTTCAGTACTAGTGTACAAAAACATCACTGATTTTTGCATGTTGATCTTGTATGCTGCCACTTCGCTGAACTCGTTTATTAGTTCAAATAGCTTTGTTGTGGATACTTCAGGATTTTCTAAGTACAGGATCATGTCATCCACAAACAGTGAGAGTTTTACTTCCTCTTTTCTATTTGGACCCCTTTAAATTTTTTTTTCTTGTCTAATTGCCCTAGCTAGAACTTCTAGTACAATGTTGAATAATAATGGTGACAGTGGGCATCCTTGTCTTGTTCCTGATTTTAGAGGGATAGCTTTCAACCTTTTCCCATTGAGTATGATGTTGGCTGTGGGTTTTTCATATATGCCTTTTATCATATTGAGGTATTTTCCTTTTATTCCTATCTTTTGAAATGTTTTTATCAAAAAAGGATGCTGGATTTTGTCGAATGCCTTTTCAACATCGAGTGAGATGATAGTGTGTTTTTTTTTCCTTCAATTTGTTAATGTGGTGTATTACATTGATTGATTTTCTTATGTTGAACCAGCCTTTCATACCAGGAATAAATCCCACTTGATTGTGGTGTATAAGTCTTTTGATATGCTGTTGGATTCGATTTGCAAGTATTTTGTTGAGAATTTTTGCATCTATGTTCATTAGAGAGATTGGTCTGTAATTTTCTTTTCTTGTGGAATCTTTATCTGGCTTTGGTACTAGGGTGATGTTGGCTTCATAAAATGTGTTGGGTAATTTTCCTTCCTCTTCAATTTTTTGGAAGAGTTTAAACAGGATTGGTGTTACTTCTTTTTGAAATGCTTGGTAGAATTCACCTATGAAGCCATCTGGTCCTGGACTTTTCTTTGCTGGGAGATTTTTGATGATGGATTCAATCTCCTTAAATGTTATTGGTTTGTTAAGTTCTTGAATTTCTTGTAGCATCAGTGTAGGTTGGTTGTGCTTTTCTAGAAATTTGTCCATTTCGTCTAGGTTGTCTAATTTTTTGGTATATAGTTTCTCATAATATCCTCTTACGATTCTTTTTATTTCTGTGAAATAAAAAGTTTTCCCCCTTTCATTTCTGATTGTATTTATTTGCATCTTCTCTCTTTTTTTCTTTGTTTGTCTAGTGAGGGGTTTGTCAATTTTATTGATCTTCTTAAAGAACCAGCATTTGGCTTTGTTGATTTTCTCTATTGTTTTTCTGTTTTCATTTTCATTTATTTCTGCTTTAATCTTATTTCTTTCCTTCTGCTTGCTTTGGGATTGGTTTCTAGTTTCTCTAATTGTTCAGTTAAATCTTTGAGTTTAGCTCTTTCTTGTTTTTTAATATAGGCATTTAGGGCTATAAATTTCCCTCTCAAGACTGCCTTCGCTGTATCCCATAAGTTTTGATACTCTGTGTTCTCATTTTCATTTGTCTCAATATATTTACTGATTTCACTTGCAATTTCTTCTTTGACCCACTGATTATTTAGAAGTGTGTTGTTCAGTCTCCACACATTTGCAAATTTACTTTTTTCCTGCCTATGATTGATTTCTATTTTCATTCCATTATGATCTGAGAAGGTGCTTTGTATAATTTCAATCTTTTTATGTTTATTGAGAGCTTCGTTGTGACCTAACATGTGGTCTATCCTGGAAAAAGATCCATGGGCACTTGAGAAGATTGTATAACCTGCTGAGTTTGGATGCAGTGTTCTGTATATGTCTGTTAGGTCTAACTTGTTTATCATATTGTTCAAGTTCTCTGTTTCCTTGTTGATCTTCTGTCTAGTTGTTCCATCTAATGATGTCAGTGGAGTGTTGAGGTCTCCAATAATTATTGTAGAGATGTCTATTTCTCCCTTCATTTGTGCCAGAGTTTGTCTCATATATTTTGGGGCACGCTGGTTAGGTGCGTAGATAGTTATGACTGTTTTACCTTCCTGGTGGATCATCCCTTTTATTAATATATAATGGCCTTCTGTATCTCTTATATCTTTTTTGCATTTAAAGTCTGTTTTGTCTGATATTAGTATAGCTACCCCTGTTCTTTTCTGGTTACTATTCACGTGGAGTATCTTTTTCCAACCTTTCATTTTCAGCCGGTTTGTATCCCTGGCTCTGAGTTTCTTGTAAGCAGCCTATACATGGCTCATGTTTTTTTTCCATTCTATCATCCTGTATCTTTTGATTGGGGAGTTTAATCCATTCTCATTCAATGATATTACTGTAAATGCACTATTTATTTCCTTCATTTTATTCTTTGGTTTTCATATGTCATCTCGTTTTTGTCTCTCTTTTTACTCTTTTGTTTATCCTTTCTGCTATTCTTTCTTCTAAACTTTCCTCCAAACCTCTCTCTCCTGTCTTTTTCTTTCAGGTTCTAAGGCTTCCTTTAATATTTCCTGCAAAGGTGGATTCTTTTTTGCAAACTCTCTTAGTTTCTGTTTGTTTGTGAATACTTTATACTCACCTTCATATCTGAAGGACAGTTTTGCTGGATAAAAATTGTCAGCTGGCAGTTTTTCTCTTTCAGTTTCCTGATTGTACCACACTACTGTCTTCTCGCCTCCATGGTTTCTGAAGAGAAATCTGTGCTAAGTCTTACTGGACTTCCCTTGTACGTCATCATTTGCTTCTCTCTTGCCGCTCTGAGAATTTTCTCTTTATCTTTGACATTTGACATTTTGAGTAGTATGTGTTTTGGTGTAGGTCTATTTGGATTTATTCTGATTGGGATACAGTGTGCTTCTTGGACATGTAAGTTCATTTCTTTCATGAGAGATGGGAAATTTTCAGCTATTATTTCCTCAAATACTCTTTCTGCCCCTTTTCCTTTCTCTTCCCTTTCTGGAACCCCCATGACACGTATGTTGTTGCGTTTTGTCTTGTCATTCAACTCTCTCAGCCCCTGCTCAATTTTTTCCATTCTTTTCTCTCTCTGTTCTTTTCTGTCTCCAATTTTACCTGCTTTGTCTTCAGTCTCACTTATTCTTTCTTCTATCATTTTGAGTCTGCTGTTGTATGCCTCAAATGTGTTTTTGACCTCACCTATTGTGTCTTTCATTCCCATGAACTCCGTTACTTTTCTGTTCAGGATTTCAAATTCTTCTTTGCATTCGCTCAATGTCTTCTTGATGTCATTTATCTATTTAACTATATTGTCTTT
>JAQZBX010016515.1:0-36410 GCA_029593785.1 Cabassous unicinctus | reverse complement strand
AAAGGATATTTATTTGGGGTAGAAGCTTACAGGTACCAGGCCATAAAGCATAAGTTACTTCCTCCACCAAAGTCTGTTGCCACGTGTTGAGCAAAATGACTGCCAAAGTCTGCAAGGATCCAGCCTTCCTCTTCCTCTTAAGGCTCTGTGGTTCCAGCTTCTTACAATATCAGCTGTAGGCTAGGATAAGTCTTGTATCTCTCCTGGGGCTCATTTATCTTTGGGCTCAGCTGCTCTTTTCTCTCCACATTGTCAGCTGTAGACTATCAGGCTTTCTCTCTTCTTAGGGCCTTTGCCATATCTATGGGACCACCTCTATCCCCATGTCCTTCTCCTGTGTGTTTTCTTCCCAGGGCTTCAGCATCAAAAAATTCCACCTCCTTCCACTACTGTGTGGTTTTCTGTGAGTCCCTGCCCCCTTGGTGGGTGGGGACTAAATGTCCTACTGATGTGTTCCAATCAAAGCCCTAATCATAATTTAATAAAGTAAAAATGACAACTCTGAAGTTAATACAATCTAATATGCCCAGAGAAACAGACCAGTTAACAAACATAATCCAATATCTATTTTTGGAATTCATAAACAATATCAAACTGCTACATACAGTAGCACTGTGATCACCTTCAATCGGAAACTTGACACCCCCATGTATTTCTTCCTTAGGAAACTTTCTGTCTTAGACATGTGCTACATTTCTGTCACAGTCCCCAAGGCATGGGTCATCTTCCTGCTTGACAACCTGGCAATCTCCATGGCTGGATGTGCAGCTCAGATCTTCCTTGTCATTGCATTTGCTACCGTAGAACTGCTGTTCCTCATTGTCATGGCCCGTGACTGCTCTGTGGCCATCTGCCAGCCACTCCACTACCCTGTGATTATGAACCCTCAGGTTTGTGTCAAGATGACTCTGGCCTCTGTACTCAGGGGTCTGACCTGTTCAGGATTCCACACTGGCAGCACATTCTGGCTTCACTTCTGTCAGTCCAATGTGGTCCAGCAGTTCTTCTGTGACATCCCTTCAGTTTTGAAACTCTCCTGCTCTGACACCTTAAACAATAAAAATTTAATTTTTATCACTGCAGTGGTGGTTGCTGGTGGCTGCTTTGCCTTCATGATCATTTATTATATTTACATATTTTCTACTGTGCTCAAGTTTCCCACCAGGGGAGAGCGAGTGTCCCTCACGTCCTCATGGTGACTCTTTTTCAGCTCAGCTGCTGCTGTGTATGAGAAGCCAACCTCCAGCTCACCCACAAATCAGGACATGATCAATGCTGTGTTCTATTCTATAGTCCCTTCTTTCTTGAATCCTATAATCTATTGTCTTAGAAACAAGCAGATAAAGGAGGCTGTAATGAGAGTTATGGTGAGAAAGCTTTATTCAGAAAAAAGTTAGCATAATTACTTGAAGCTGAATTTTTCAATCATGAAAAAAAATCAATTCTAAAACTAGTGTTTTAGGGAGTTTCTGTTCCTCCTTGATCACAAAGTAGGTCTTTCCCTTCCAGTCAATATAACTTCCTGTTTATTTTTGACCTTTTTAAAAACACTTAAAAAAAATCAATCTGAACTCTAACCTAATCAGGGCTTATATCACTGTTGGTGGAAAATTACAAAGTGACCTAATAGATAATCAGTCAGTAGCCAAGTGAAGAGAACTACGTGATGTTTTGAAATGGAATCAGTCACTGAAGAACTGTGTGAGCTGTGTGAAAACCAGAGGAACAAAAATATATATTAGGTGATCTAGGAGACACTTATCTCCAGACGTTGCTTTGCATATACATTTTCACATCTGTTGTCAGGATTGGATGTGTATTGGGCTTCACGTGAGGCTTTTAATGTGTATCATAGTTAGAAGTAATATTTTGATTATATTTTTTCACAATCTGGAACAAATTTTACACAACTATGCAAGGTGAAGTTAAAGGGGTGATATATGGGAGTTCTGTACAATATGCATGATTGTTTTGTAAGCTCACAACTTCTCCAATGAAAATATTTTAAAAATCCTACAATTCCACAACAGTTGGATAAAGTACTAAATTAAAATGTGGCCAAAGGACTTTAGCAGAAATTTCTCCAAAGAACATATACAAATGATCAATGAACACATGAAAATATGCTCAATATAATTGGCCATTTAAAAAATGCAAATCAAAATCACTGTGATATACCCCTTGACAATGACTCAGATTGCTCTTATTAAAAAAACACAAAATGACAAGTTTTGATGAGGCTGTTGAGAAATTGAATACTTTAAATTGTTGGTTGTAAGGCAAAATGGTGTAACTACTGAGGAAAACAGTTCAGCATTTTCTCAACAAGCTAAACAAAGAATTACCATATGACCTGGCACTTCCACTCACAGATATATAGCCCAAACTTTGAAAACAGGAATCATATACTTGTATATCAAAGTTTATAGAAACATTATTTGCACTAGCCAAAAGTTAAAAATAACTCACATCCATCAACAGAAAAATAGATAAACAATAGAATATTTTTCCTCAGTAAAAGGAATGAAATTTGATAAATGGTCAATATGAAAGGATCTTGAAAACAATATACTAAGCAAAATAATACAGACAAAAACACAATTATTGTATTACTCCATTTATATGAAATATATAGAATAAGATCATTCATAGAGAGAGAAAGTAGATTTGAGTTTACCAGGGGATGGCAGGAAGGGGTGATGGGAATTATTGCTTAATGGGGACAGAGCTCTATTTAGAAGAGTGAAACAATGTTGGTAATATATACTGGTGATAGTAGTGTACAATGTATATATAATTAACATCCTTACCTGTAACTCTTAAAAATGCATAAATTTCAAATAAAAAAATAAGTTAAAATAATGAAATTGAGAATAAAGTTCCCTTTATATTACCTTTAGAGGGAATTGATACTTCAGAAATAATCACATACACATATGCACAATTATTCTCCACAAGGGGCCCAAGACAAATCAATTGGTAAAATAATAGTCTTTTCAACAAACGGTGCTGGAACAACTGGATATCTAAAGGAAAGCAAAAGAATTTGGTATCTGTTATCACATCAAACAAAAAAACTAACAGAAAATGTATTATAATCCTATATATATGGGATACAACTATAAATACTAAAATGTCAAAAGAACGATATCTCATGACCATATATTAAGCATGTGATTCTTAGATATAACACCATAAACAGAAGAAACAAAAACAAAAATAGAAATTTTAGAGTCAAACTAAAATAAAACTTTCATGTTCAAATGACATTACCAAGAATGTGACAAAACACCTTATTAAAGGGTAGAACATATTGCAGGTCATTTCTAAAATGCAGTTCAATCTAAAATACACAGGCACTGATCCTACAGATATAATATATAAAAATAATATGTAATATATAAACAAATTTTGTATAGTTTTAAAATATAGAGAATATATAAAAATCTCTTACATATCAATGATAATTTTTTAACATAGCTGATATTCTGTTTTTTTCTCTCTTGTTTATCTGTATACAGACTTATATTTGCAATATCACCCATATTCATGTTTTACATGAGGTTTCAGTATGTTATATGGTCCCAAGTTACATTTTTAGCTTTCCTTCTAGTAATACCTATGTACTTAGGCTTTTGCTTTCAACCACTATCATATCCATACAGTATCTCTCCTAGTCAAAAACAGCATGATATTCTCTCACAATTTCCATTCATTTTCAAAGATTTACAAAAAACCTTTCAAGCAATACTGGACAAATTAACCATCAGCTTTCCATTCTCTACCCTCATTCTATTTTCTGGTGACCTTTATACTAATTAGTAACTCCATGAGTTTACACAATATATTTAGCACAAAATAGTGCAATCATACAGTATTTGTCCTTCTGTGTCTGGCTTGCTTCACTCAACATAATGTCCTCCATATTAATTCATGTTGTCAAGTGCTTCATGACATCATTTCTTCTGACAGCTGAAAAATATTGCATCCGTGTACACATCACAATTTGTTTATCCATTCATCAGTTGATGGACACCTGGATTGTTTCCAACTTTTGGCTATTGTAAATAACATTGCTGTGAACATCACTGTGCAGATGTCTATTCATGTCACTACTCTCAGTTCTTCTGCATATATACCTAGTAATGGTATTTCTGGGTTACATGGCAAGTCTATATTCAACTTCCTTAGGAAATTTCAAGCAGTCCTTCACAGTGACTGTACCATCCTACATTCCCACCAATTGTGAATAAGCATTCATATCGCTCCACATCCTCTACAACATATACAGTTTTCCCACTTTTTAATAGTGGCCAGTCTAATAGGTATGAAATGATATATTAACTGTAGTTTTAATTTGCATTTCCATAATCACTAGTGGGGTTGAAATTTTTTTCATGTGTTTGCCATTTGTTCTTCATAATTGGGCAAAGGTCTTTTCAAACCTTTGGCCCATTTTTTAAATCAGGTAGTTTGTCTTTTTATTGTTGAATTGTATGATCTTCTTATATATCATGGATACTAAACTCTTATGGGATATGTGATTCCCAAATATTTTCTCCCATTGAGTCAGCTGCCTTGTCCTCCTTTTGACAAAGTCCTTTGGGGTGCAAAAGTGTTTAATTTTCAGGAGGTCCCATTTTCTTATTTTTTTAATTTTGTTGTTTGTGCTTTGGTTGTAAGGTTTAAGAAACTACCACCTACCACAAGATTTTGAAGACGTTTTCCTACATTTTCTTCTAGGAGTTTTATGGTTGTCAATTTTATATTTAGGTCCTTCTTCCATTTTTAGTAAGTTTTTCTATAATGTGTAAGATAGGTAACCTCTTTCTTGTGGATATGGCTATCCATTTCTCCCAGCACCATTTGTTGAAAAGACTGTTCTGACCCAGTACGGAGAGCTTGAGAGCCTTGTCAAAAATCCCTTGACTTTGATTTGAGTTCTCAATTTGGTTCCATTGATCAATTTGTCTCTCTTTACACTAGTACCATGCTATTTTTAACACTGTAGCTAAGTAATGTTCTTTAAAGGCCAGAAGTGAGAGTACTCCAAATTTTTTCTTCTTTTTTAAGGGCTTTTTGCTAATCAGGGCCTCTTATCCTTCCAAATACATTTGATAATTGGTTTTTCCATTTCTGCAAAAAAAGTTGTTGGGATTTTTATTGGGATTGTGTTGAATCTGTAAATCAGTTTGGGTAGAATTGACATCTTAAAGATATTTATTCTCCCAATCTGTGAAAACAGAATGTCCCTTCATTTATTTAAATCTCCTTTTGTTTCTTTAAGCAATGGTTTGTTGTGTTCTAATACAGATCCTTTATCCTTGGTTAAGTTTACTCCTAAATATTTGATTATTTCAGTTGCTATTATAAATGGAATTACTTTTCTGATCCATTCTGAGAATGTACATAAGTAGTGTATGAAATGCTATCGAATTTTGGTTATTAATCTTACATCCCACCACATTGCTGAATTCATCTATTAGTTCTAGTAGCTTTGTTGTGGATTTTTTCAGGATTTTCTAGATATACAATCATGTCATCAGCAAATAGTACAAGTTTTCTTTTTCCTTTCCTATTTGGGTGCCTTTTATATTTTTATCTAGTCTAATTGCTCTAGCTAGAATTTCTAGCACAGTATTGAATAAAAATAGTGACAGTGGGCATCCTTGTCTTGTTCTTGATCTCAGTGGGAAAGCTTTCAGTCTTTCACCATTAGTACAATAATAGCTGTAGTGTATTTTTTTTTAAATATGCAATTTACCATATTGAGAAAACCTCCATACCTATCTTTTCGAATTTTTTTTCAAGAAAGGGTGCTATATTTTGTCAAATGCTTTTTCTGCATCAATCGAGAGGATAATATGACTTTTCTTCAATTTATCAATGTGGTTTATTTCACTAATGTATTTCCTTGTGTTGACCCACCCTAGCATACCTAGGATAAAACACACTTGAACATGGTGTATTAGGCAAAAGGGGTGCTGATGTAAAATACCAGAAATCTGCTGGGTTTTACAAAGGGTATTTATTTGGGGTAGAAGCTTGCAGTTACCAGGCCATAAAGCATATGTTACTTCCCTCATCAAGGTCTGTTGCCACGTGATGGAGCAAGATGACTGCCAACGTTCAGACTTCTTCTTCCTCTTAAGGCTCCATGGCCCCACCTTCTTCCAATATCAGCTATAGGATGGGATAAGTCTTGTTTCTCTCCCAGGGCTCAAGTCTCTCTAGGCTAGGCTGCTCTCTTGTCTGCACAAGGTCAGCTGTAAACTCTCAGGCAAATGGCTCTTCTCTCTTCCCAGGGCCTCTGCTATGTCTAACAGAACCTTCTCTCTACTCTTCTGTGTGCTGTTTCTCCTGTGTGTTTACTTCCCGGGCTCCAGGATAAAAAATCCAGGTATCTTCTCTGCCATGTAGTTTTCTCTGTGAGTCCCTGCTGCTTGGCCTAATGATGGGGCCCAGTCAAAGCCCTAATCATAATTTAATCGTGCCCAGATAGAGACCAGGTTGCAAACATAATCCAATATCTATTTTTGGAATTCAAAAACAATGCCAAACTACCATGCTTGGTGCTTAATTTCTTTAATGTTCTTTGGATTCTATTTGAAAGTATTTGGTTGAGGATTTTTGCATCTATATTCATTAGGGACATTGGTTTGTAATATTCGAGTTTTGTAGTATCTCCATCGGGTTTTGATATTAGGGTGATGTTGGCTTCATAGATTGAGTTTGGTACCATCCTTTCCTGTTCAATGTTTTGGAAGAGCTTGAGCAACACTGGTATTAGATTGTCTTTGAATGATTAGTAGAATTCACCTGTGAAGCCATCTGGTCTCAGATTTTTCAGCTTTGGGAGGTTTTTAATGACTATTTCAGTCCCTTCAATTGTGATTGGTTTGTTGAGGTCTCCTATTTCTTCTAGGGTCAGTGTAGGTGGTTTTTGTGTTTCTAAGAATTTGTCCATCTCATCTACATTGTATAGGGTTTTTTTGCATAGATTAGTTCATAGTATCTTTCTTAATTCTGCTGGGTCTGTGGTAATGTACCCCTCTCATTTCTGATTTTATTTATTAGTGTCTTCTTTCTTTTGTTCTTTGTCAGTATAGCTAAGAGTTCGTAGAGTTTGATGATCTTCTCAAAGAGAAAATGTTTGGTTTTGTTGATTCTCTCTATTGTTTGTTTTTTCTCAATTTAATTTACTTCTGCCCTGATATTTACTATTTCTTTTCTTCTTCACTTGTAATTAATTTGCTGTTTTTATTCTAGTACCTCCAAGTGTGCAGTTAGATCTTCAACTTTAGCTCATTCTTCTTTTATCTTGTAAACTTTGAGGGCTATAAATTTCCCCTTTAACATTGCCTTTGCAGTGTCCCATAGGTTTTAATATGTGTTCCCATTTTCATTCATCTCAAGATATTTGCTGAATTCTTTTAAAATTTCTTCTTTGATCTACAGATTATTTAAGAGTATATTGTTTAATCTCCAATTATTTATGAATTTCCCTTTTTTCTGACCATTATTGATTTCCAGCTTCATTCTATTATGATCAGAGAAAGTTTTTTCATATAATTTCAATCTTTTTAAATTTATTGAAACTTGTCTTTAACCAATCATGTGGCATATCTTAGAGAAGGATCCATGAGCACTTGAAAAGAATATTTATCCTGCTGTTTTGGGATGTAATGCTGTATAGATATTTATTAGGTCTCGTTCACTTATCATATTATTCAAGCTCTCAGTTTCTTTATTTATCCTCTGTCCAGATGTTCTATCCAGTACAGAGCATGGTGTATTGAACACTCCAAATATTATTGTAGAAGCATCTATTTCTCCCTTTAGCTTTGCCAGTGTGTGTCTCATATATTTTGGGGCACTCAGGTTGGATGCATAAATATTTATTATAATTATTTCTTCTTGGTGTAATTCCCCCTTTATTAATATATAATGACCTTCTTCATCCCTGATAAGAGTTTTGCATTTAAAATCTATTTTGTTCAAGATTAGTATCATTACTCCAGTTCTTTTTTGCTTTCTATTTTCATGGAATATCTTTTTCCTGTCTTTCACTTTTAATCTGGTTGTGTCCTTGCATCTGAGGTGAGTCTCTCACAGACAACATAACATATACATGGTTCATATTTTTTTTTACCCATTCTATCAGTCTCTGTCTTTTGTTCGGGGAATTCAGTCCATTAACATTCAATGTTTTTAACTATAAACGCATTACTTATTTCATCTATTTTGTCCTTTGGCTTTCTGTTTACATATCATACTATTGTCTGTCTTTTACCATTTAATTTACCCTTCCTAATAATCTTCATTTCTATACTCCCCTCCAATTCTCTCACCCTTGCTTTTCCTTTCAGACTGTAACACTCTTTTTTGAAATACAGCTTTGCTGGATAGAGAATTCTTGGCTGGCAGTTTTTCTCTTTCAGTGCATTAAATACATCATACCATTTTCTTCTCTCCTTCACAGTTTCTGATGAAAGTTCAGCACTTAATCTTATTGAGTTTCCCTTGTATAAGATGTTTTGCTTTTCTCTTGCTGCTTTCAGCATCCTATCTATATCTCTGATATTTGTCATTCTGAATAGTAAGTGTCTCAGGGTAGGTCTGTTCGGATTTATTCTCTTTGTGGAGCATTGGCCCTCTTGGATATTGTTATTTATGTCTTTTATAAGTTTGGGATGTTATCAGTCATTATTTCCTCAAATATTTTTTCTGTCCCTTTTCATTCTCTTCTCTTCTGGAATACCAATAATGCATATGTTTGTGAATTTTGTGTTCTCATTCATTTCTGAAATCCCATTCCATTTTTTCCCATTTTCTTCTCTTTCTGTTCTCCAGTATTTTTCAGTTCAGATGTTCTCTCTTCAAATTCACTAATTCTGTCTTCAAGCATTTCAAATCTGCTCTTATGTGCCTCTGATGCATGTTTCATCTCATCCAACATGACTTTCATTTCCATAATGCCTATTACTTTTCTCCTCAGGCTTTCAAATTGTTCTTTATGCTCACCCAGTGTCTTGTTAATATCCTTTAACTCTTTAATCATATTTTCTTTTAATTCTTTGCATTGATTAGGAGATTTAAGTGATTATCATTGACTAATTGTCTTAAATTCTGTTTGTCTTCAGGACTTTTGTTTTTTGTTTGATTTTTGAATGGGCCAACTCTTACTGTGTCCTAGTATAGTTTATAAATTTTGCTGATGTCTAAGCATTTGAATGAGTTGGTGAATTTCCTCTTATGGTCAATTCCTCTCTCTTGCCTACTTTTTCTCACAGCTCATTTTCGGTATTTGGCTTGACTTATTCTAAGTCTTTAATTGTATCAAAATTGTACCAAGGACTCCAAGGACTCACTAATGGGGTGCTGATTTTTTCTCAGAGGTTAGAGTACAAAGTACCAACAGCAGTTTTTTCCATGCAATTTCCATAATAGCCAGCAGATACTGTTTGTTTCTGCACCTTTAAACGGATGTTTATCTCTCCCTGTTTTCCTATGTTTGGTCTGGCAAGAGCTGTGATTCAGAGTGTGCTCTGCTGGCCATATTCACTGAAATAAAGCCCCCCAAATTGCCCTCCTTTTTCCCTGTAACAGCTTGCAGGGAGGAAAACATCTGTTACCCTCTCAGTCAGCTGCAGTGAGCCTGGTGTTTTACCCCAGTTTAATATCTGGGGGATGGGGGAAGGGATCCCTTCCTGGCTACCAAGGGGATTTGATAACTCACATTTGTTGTTTCAGGTTTTCTAGCTCTCTGTCCCTCAGCCTCCTGGGAGTTGTCCATCACTGTCTTTGTCTGCTGAACCCCAAAGCAGTTCCCTCAGCTAGCTTCTTGGCTCTTTCTCTGTTTTTTTTTTGTGTGTGTGTGTGTGAGGGAGTTGAGTCCTGCCTATCCAACCCACTGACATACCACAATTCCTGATAAAATGTTAATAACCCAAATTAAATTGGGCAAACAGTTGACAGAGAATAATAAAATAAGAAATGACCAAGAACATCAAAAAATTCTCAACAACATTATTCATTAGGGAAATGCATACCAAATGTACAAGGAGGTATCACTTCATACCTGCCATAATGGATTTAATAAAAAACAAAATCAAGTGTCAATGAGAATGTGGAGAAATTAGATCCTCATTCACAGATAATAGGGATATAACATGACATAGCAACTTTTTAAAATAGTTTTGCTTCAACTCAATATGTTAAACATAGAGTTATAATATGATCCAGCAATTCATTTCTGGGTACATACCAAAAACACTAATGTCCTAAGTCCACCCAGTAAATGATACATGAATATTCAAAATAATTTTTTTAACCAAAAATGGGAAAAACTCTTATGTCCATTGACCTATGAAATGTGAATACAATTTGAAATATCTATAAATGGAATATTATATGGCAATAAAAGAAATAAAATCATAGCACATACTAGGATGTTCAACCTTGAAAACATTATGCTAAGTGAAAGAAACCAGTCTCAAAATATTGCAATGTTAAATTTTCTTTAACTATCCAGAATAGGCAAGGGATAGAAATTAGATGACAGGTAGTAAAGGATGAGGTGGAGGGGTTTCAGTTGGGGGAGGTGGAGGGTGCTACTCACAGTCATGAAGTTTCCTTTTGGAGTGAGGAGGAAGTTCTAGACCTTGATACTGCTGACAGTTGCAGAAATCTGTAGAAAAATGAACATTGTCAAACAGTACATTTTAAACAGTTGAATTTTATGTTATGGGAATGATATCTTAACAAATATGATAAGAAAATGGCAAGATAAAAGCAGAGGGGAAAATTGAAGTACATAGAAAACATATACAGAATAAACAAGGAAGACTATTTGAAACTGCTGCTATTCTTTTTTCTGCAAATGGCCATTTGACCATGTTCTTTAAAACATTTTCCTTGAGTCTTCCATTTGTCCACACACAAACAGGCATCACTTGTTGGGAGAAAACTTTATTAGTAGAACAATACAAGCTTTCATAATGAAAGTGCCTTAATCTTTAATAGTATTTTCTGTGTAGACTTATTACAGCTTTCTGTTAATTTTGCATGCTGCATGAGAATAATAGGAGGTGTTTTAGAGGATCTCCCTAAGATCTAAATACACCTGACTCTATTGCCTACCAATACTTCTAATTTTACTTGATAATTGGAATCAATCATTAAAAACAACATTTGTTAAACTTTATTTTGGTTCAGAAGTATGGCACTCAGACTGAGAAAATGGCAATCCTAATTCATACTTCAGTTGTACTATACATATTCTCTTTGTGGAAGAATTCCTGTAAGTATGAAAGCTCTATTAAAGCAGTGTCAAAGGTTATAAAACTTGAGAGGCAAAAACTATGTTTCTGAATTTGCCAAAATGAAAAGCATAATCAATTATCTACATAAACTTGAATTAATATAATTGTACACCATGGCTAGATAAAAAATAAACATATATAAACTTTAAGTCACATACATTGACTTTTCATTGGTTAGTGTGGACAATAAACATTGGAAAATACATAAAATAAGGCAATGTATAACTTAAAGAGACATAATATGATTGAAGATATTAAGGAAATATTAAGAGAAAAAAGACTAAAAAATATTGAAAAAAACAATAGCTTTTAAATATGATGTAAAAACAAGAATTTCACATTTATAAAATCACCAGATTCTTACATACTTCAACTTAACATCAATTTCATTTGAACTTCTTAAAGAAAAAAAAGATAAATCCCATAAATAAACTCATGATATTCCATAGAAAACATCATGCTTTTCAACTAAAAGTTAACCCAATACCTATAGATTAATAAAAATAAATTGAGGTCTTGATATGCCTGGCTGTCACATGTAATTTTTCAAAAGGCTTGTGCCATTTATCTTATCAGTCTAATAAGAGTCTAGCAAGTCTTTTATTGTCCACTATTGCCACACAATTTTAAGCATTGTCTCTTGCTGAAATCCCTGAAATATCCTTCTACAGATGTTCTTAATATCTATTGTATACTCTCCAATCAATATTTTTAAAATGTTTGTGATTTGATGTTTTATAATGAAATAATAAATTATCTCTAAAAAAGAAAACATGTGAAATTAATATTCTGGGTATTGAAATACAGGCAATGCTGGACTGTGATCACTGAAAAATACAAATAAACTCAGCCATTATTATCACTTGTCTGCCTGAGCTTTCTGAACTTCAGCACAGAAAACAGGAGCCCAAAAAGCATTACCAGTGATCTGTGGAGAAAAAGATCAGAATTTGGGGCCATTGACATGGCTGGAATTTGGAGGGGAGGCCCTGGATAAATGAGTGGTGCAGTAAGGATCTTCAGAAACATGCCCAGGAGATCAATGAAGACTTTGAGATTTAAGCTGCACATGAATACAGAAATTCTCTACAGAGCCAGGCAAATAACAATTGCATATGAAGGGAAAACAAATTTGGAGAATCTCAGTATGTGCTCAAAGACTTAAAAGAAAATGAAAAAAATATGTGAAACTCAAAGAAATTGTAATAGAGATATTAAAAACAAAAGAATGGATATTTTAGAATTGATAATTCAAACTGAAAAGTAAAAAATCCCCTTAATGTTTAAGACAGAGCAATATAATTATACAACTGAAGACCAAGAGAGAAAAAAAAGGAGAAAATTTGAGAAAATGAGATGTCTCAACAAAGTGTAAATCAATATCATTATCTAGATTATGTATATTTTCACACATAGAATGGACAATAGTTGACAATTTTTTAGAAGAAATAATGGCATAAAGTTTCCAAATTTTATGAAAATGTAAATTCAAGACACAGGAAGTTTAAAGTATCTGAAACAGTATAAGCACCAAGAAAATCACACAGGGGCACATCATAAAAAATGATTAAATAAATACAGCATTCAAAGAAATAGCACATTAAAAACAGGGTTGCAAAGACTAAAACCTTTACTCAGTTCTTATGAGAAACAATGACCAAAAGAAGACAATGAAAAGAAATGTTTAAAGTACCTCAAAAAGAAAACTATTAACATAGAAATATTTATGGAGCAATAATATTCTTAATATCAGAGGTGATTTAAAAATTTTGTTCAGATTAAAAAACAAAGAATATCTGTGTCTAGGTGAACCTCCCTACAAGAAATGTTGATATTCTTAAGACAGAATGGAAATGACACAAAATGCAATGTCAGATCTAGTAAAACATGAATACAGTGGAATTGGTAATTATTTGGAAAAATATTGAAGATTTTTCTATTTCTTTTTTCATTCTTTTAAAACATTTAATTTAAGGCACAATTAATAACAGTGTTGGATTTATAGCAAAAAATGTAAACTTATATGACAACAATATCAAAATGACATGGAATGAAAATAATATAATATAATATTTTCCATTAAATATAAAGTGGCATTATATTACTTGAGGTAGACAATGGTAAGTTAGATAAGTGTGTTGTATAAATAAAAAGCATTTAAAATGAAATAAATAGGTATGGAGAAAAAGCCAGTTGTGGAAAAAATGAGATATTAAAAATTTTCAATTAGGGGAGCAACAATACCATGAAGTTATTATCACTGGACTAACACTTCTGCTCTGCTATCTAATATTTTGCTTACTCATTCATGTAGAAATGATAGAAATTTCATAAGCAATCTAATTAGATTATGAAGTATGTTCACATTTCTCTTTGGATTTAGGCAATCTATTAAAAAAAAAAAGAAACTGTATACCCTGGGAATGAAAGTCTATGCATCCTTAATTATTATGAGTTATTTTTTCCAGAATATGTACCCTAGAACTGGAGTACAAAACATGGACAGTGTTTAGATTCAGAATCGAGTTGTTGGAATAATATTCACTGTTTATCATGCTTCTGGTTAGGTACAGAATGGGGATTACTGTACTAGTCAATGTTTGTTGGAATTATTTGAATGACAGATTTTCAGGGCATTCAATAAGCACTGATTTCTCAATTGCACATTTGTGCATCAGTCTAGCTCTGCCTCAGACTGAGTTCTGTTTAGATGTGTTCCTCTTGTCTCATGTGGGATGATGATTAGAAGGGTGGAACTCCCTGAAGTATATTTTTTTCCATAAAGAAGTTACCTAAGAGGAGTATATTTTCTTCAATGTTTGGAAACTACCTAAGATGCAATTGAAAAATACATCCCTCCAGTCTCCCACTTCCAGCTGAGTTTGACAGTCTGTAAAATAAATTCAGAAAGAATTTTAGTTATGGATAAGGAAGAAATCCTGATAAGATGGTTTTGGCATGAATTTTGAATTTTAGTTATGGCTCTTTTACCCAGAGTTTCCAGTGGAAACAACTGAAATGTCAATTGACAAATGATTTCAAAATAAAATATGGTAAACAAACAAAATAGAATATTATTCTGCCACAAGAAACAAAGAAATTCTGAGACATGTTGCAACATGGCAGTAACTTGAAAACATTATTCTAATGAAATAAGTGACACACATTTAGAGCAAATATTGTGTGATTCACTTAGATGTTGTCTAGAAATAGCAAAATCTCAGAAACAGAAATTTAATTAAATGTTGCCAAGAGATGGGGGGTGGGGAAAATGGGGAGAGTACCAGGAGAAAAATACCAAAGAATATCTTTCGTTGAATAATCGAAAGTTATTCCAGACTGGCTTTGCTCACAAAGCAAGGGTAAATTTTATTTAGATCATTTATAAAATTAATTGTTGACTTCAATGCAAACAATATATCATCTTCTTAAAATAAAATAACAAGTATTTTTAAAAAGTTATTGAAAATCCACAGTTATAAATCAACAGTGGAGAAGGCATATGCTAAGAATTCCATGTTCCTTAGAATTCTATTTACTGATGAAGTCAAGGAACACATATAGTGGTTTGAAAGTGTGCTTTGACATATTTTGTAATTGGAGAAGGTATAGGTTTACAGAAAACTCATGCATAAAATACAGGACTCCCATATATCACCCTATTATTAACACCTAGTATTAGTGTAGTTCATTTGTTATAATTGATAAAAAGTACATTTTTATAATTGTACTATTAACTATAGTCCATGGATTATATTAGGGTTTACTTTTATTTTGTGTACTTTGGTATTTTCTACTAGAATAAAAAAGAGTAAAAAGGAAAGGAAGACAGAGTTATCATGATAAACAAACAGATATTTTTTAAAGGGCCCTTAAAGAACAGATGAGATGATGCAAAGTGCAAAATGAGATCTCCATGAACATGGTGGATATATATAAAAGTTACAAGGGAGAGAAGTATAAAACTTCTTAAAGACTTATTCAAAAAGTGAGAGGTGAAAAGTCACTAAATTAGATATGTTGATTTAGGTCAAACTATCTATAAGTGAAGAGTCAATATTGCAAAATATCAACTGTCTTACTTTCCCAGTGTGTAAAAGTTTACAGGAGGGAACTGAGAAGCAAGTTCTAAGTAAAACCTGATGGAGGCTTCTCTAGAGACTGCAACTGGAAAGGTGACAGTTTACAGAAAAATAGGCAGTTTTTATTCAGTTTAAGATGTTCAATGCACTGTAGTAATTTCAAGTTGAAGTAGAATGCCAAGAAAACAAACCTAAACTGAAAGGATTAACATCATTTATGAAAAGTATGGAAAGAAAATGCAGAAAGGGTTAAAAAATAAAGGCAAGTGAGGTCTGATACAGATGTTAGAAAAACATGACAAAATTTTCAGGTAGAAAATATCTAAGTTGGAAGGGAAAATTTGCCCAAGATTGTTTGAAGAGTGCCTGGTAAGAACCACAGATCATACATTTTCTAACTCTTGGAAGGGAATTCCCATAGGATAGAAACTAAAAGTTTAAAAAACAAGTGTATGGGCCAAAGAAGAATGTAAAGCATACAGTTCTCATCAGCTTGCCATGTAGCAGAGGAAAGGGAATCAAGCAGAAAATCTAATGAGGTTTTCTGAAAGAAGTGGGAGAGTAAGAAATGAATCACAGACAAGGAGGATTTAGAAGTTTATGAAAACATTTGTTTTGTAAGCCTGGAAACACAGGTCTTGAAAGGAAAGTGAGATTATAGAGGCTATGGATATGCAGAAAGGAAAAATAAAGCACTAGAAATTAAATCTTGTTAAAAGATTCGCTTCTTCCAAATTTCCCAAACCAGGAACAAGAAAGGAAAATCAATGGCCTTCTCTAGAGATTATAGATGTTGTACACTGGTCATTATTTTTCATCAAACATAGCAAACATTTTTCACAATTAAACATATGCTGGAAAAATTCTGCCAGCTATATTTAGATTCCCAAGTCATGACCACTAGAAGCACATTATTGTGGTAGAGCAATAATGTAGAAGAATTTCTCAATTTACTTTCCTTTCCTTAGGAATAATCTTTGGTAACTTAATTAAATTTAGGTATAAAGCACATAAATTTCCATTTGTCCAAAGTTAGTCATGTGTTCTAGACTTGGTGTGTAGGAAGAAATGCAGTGGGGATTTGTGTGATTAGAAATTTTTGTGGCTAATGAGATATTTAGCAATACACTTATTTGTGAATCCCTGAAAGAATTGTTCCTATTCCATATGAAAAGTCTTCCAGGCAGTAGAAACTGAGAGAACCCAACTATTTCAAAAGCACAAATAGAATTTGTTACATCAACCAAGATAAGAATTACATTTCTTTGATCATTACCAGAAGGAGGATTTCATCCTAGTTCTTAATTTCCCTTCTGAGTTGTGAAGTGATATCAACTTCTGAGTTGATAGTGAATCATGACTCTTCTGTGAGTTTCATTGGAAATTTTTCAAGGCATGTAACCTCATAGAAATACATTATAGTTCATCTGGTTTATGCTGCTAGACATCTTTAAGGAAGTCAATGCAGTATTGAATAAACTTTCACCCTTTCATGCACTGAGACATTGAAGCTAATATAAGTGGAAAAATCTGTCCCATTTTGAGTTTGCGCTGGTTAAATTGACAAGACCAGTTTGTTCTCCTAGAATGACACTCAGAAGTGCAGTAGTAAAAGAGAGGAGCAGCCATCTGATGGGAGTGGGAAAGGGGCATTGATCCTGTTTCTTCTGTTTCAATGGGGAGGAATTATCTCTTAATAATAACTTTGGCAATTTGCTTCATGCCATATACATTCTCTCCTAAAAAGAAGAGTGCAATACCTTATAAGTGCTTTATTTTTTTGCATCTGAAGTAAAAGAGAAGTTGTGTAGAATAAAGAAGTGTTTTGGGTTGATTTATAGGCCCTCAAAAGATATATTGACACCCTAAACCCAGCACATGTAAAGTGTGAACTTATTTGGAAACAATGTCTTTTCAGATGTAATCAAGTTAAGATAAGGTTCTGATGGATTAGGGTAGGACTTAATACAATGGCCCCTTGCTGGGGCTTTTCTTTGTTTGGAGGGTTTTAATACTGATTCAATCTATTTAATTGTTACTATTATGTTGAGATCTATGTCTTATGGAGTCAGTGATGGTAGTTTTGTGTTCATACAAATTGTCCATTTTATCTATGTTAGCTAATTTTTTTGGCATACAATTGTTCATAGTATCATTTCATTAACATTTTTTATTTCTTTGGAGTCAGCACCTCTACCCCTTCATTTCTTATGTTAGTTATTTGTTCCCTCTATCTTTTTTTCTTTGTCAGCATAGTGAAAATTTTGTCAATTTCATCGATGTTTCAAAGAAACACCTTTTGCATTTTTATTCTCTATTTCATCTATTTCCATGATTATAATTATTATTTCCTTCCTTTTGGGCATTTTGGGTTTGGTTTAAACTTCTTACGTTAATTTCTCTAGTTTGAGTTTAGGTCTTCAGTTTGGGATATTTCTTCTCTTTAAATACTTTTAGAGCTATTTTTTATTCCCTCCCTGTACTGATTTTGCTGTGTCACATAGTTTTTGGTATGTCTATTGTCATTTTTAGTCACATCAAAATATTTCCCAAATTTCCCTATCATTTCCTTTTGACATATTGTTTCTTTAATAGAATTCTGTTAATTTCTACATGCTTTGGATTTTTCAGTTCTCCCTGTGTTTTGCTTTCAAGCCTAAATCCATTATGGTATTATATGATATAAATACTTTTAAATTTATTTGAGACATTTTGTAAATGAATACATAATCTAACTTATATAATGACCCATGTGCACTATAGAAGTATTTTCTTTTTTCACTGGGTAATGGGTTCCGTATATGTCTTATACTACCAAGCAAATCTTCTAATACTTTATTGAACCTCTGTCAATATGTTCTATCTAGTCTTAAAAATGGGGCTTTGAAGAATCCTTCCATTAATGAAAATCTGTCTATTTCTCCCTTCATATCTGTCAAATTTGCATCATATATTTTGGGGTTTTGACATTAGGTGTGTGTATATATATAACTTATTTCTTATTGTTGAATAGATCCCTTTATCAGTATGTCTTCAATCTTTGTCTCTTGTAACAGTTTTTTACTTAAATCAAATTTATTTCATGTTAATATAGCTACACAAACTATACCATTGAAAATATTACTAATTGAAATGAATATTTTTCTGTCCATTCACTTTCAACTTTCTTGTATCATTAACTTTAATGTGAGTAACTTGTATAGTTGGCTTAGTCTGTTTTATTCATTCTGCCATTCTATGCAATTTGACTGGAGACATTAATATACTTACATTTATATTAATTACTTATCAGGCACAGCATTTTCTACCATTTTTGCTATATGATATTTGTCCCTTTATACCTACTTTGCCCCATAATACTTTTGATAATGCCTACTTTGATATTTATTTACATTTATTTTGTATTATATCATTTTGAATCTCTTCCCATATCCTTATGTATTTAGTTTTCCTATCTTTTCTTTAAGATTAACATGGTGCTTGAATCTGACATCTTAAATCTATAAAAAGTCATTTGATTGGATGTCAAGTTAACATCAATAGCGTACTCAAATATAGTTCCTATAACACTTCATCCATGTGTTACTATTGTTGCAGCCAGCTGGAAGTAACCCAAATGGCACTCTTGGGAGCACAGATGAACAAAGTTTTATTGCACGTGGGCCCAGAGAAGAGCTCATTCTCCAAATTCTGAGCTCAGTTTTTTGATTTTCATAAGTTTATATAGGTAAACTAAGTGGGCAAATTCCTGAGCAAGCAGGAAGGCAGGGTTACAAATGCAGAGAAGCAAAGTTAGCTTATCTTTCTAAAAGCAAAAGGCCATTAGGGAAGAAAAGAGTCATAATCTGCATAGAGTTGTAAATTTCTATTCAAAGGGACAGCCTGGGGTGCTTATCTTCCTGAAGTGGATTCCATGGAGAAAAGGGGAGGAAGGAGGAGAGAGAGGGACCAGGGACTGACCTAGGGGAGTTTGTTTTCTTAAAGCTGTGGGTTTCTGCTGAGGGTGGGGTTGGGGTCCCAGTACTTCCCTCATCATTCCCCCTTTTGGAGGTGGTCCTTCTCATCGGATAGAGTCAGGATTTCCTAAAGCTGCTGCTCATAGGGAGGCTTGATGTTTTATATGATTCTTGGCTTCTCATTCGGTGGCTTCGTCTCGATTGACGAATACTTTGTTGGCAACTTCCAGTAGTTGAGAGATGTTCATGCCTGCAAACCCTTCTAATTTTTGTAGCTTTCTTTTAATGTCCATTGCTGCCTGTGCAACAAAGGTGGCATTCACCATCCTCTGGTTTTCTGGAGCTTCTGGGTCAAAAGGAGTGTAGATTCTGAAGGCCTCGCAAAGCTGTTCATAGAAATCACCTGGAGACTCGTTGGGCTTTTGAGTACCTAAAGTCATCTTTGTCATGTTTGTGGGTCGTTTTGCCCCCTCTCAGACCCTTCAGAGGAGTGATTCCTGGTATTGCTGGAGTACAGCCAGTCCCTGTTCAGGTTGAAGTCCCAGTTTTGTTGGGCTTCTGGTGCTGCTTCTCGTGCCCAATCTTCCTGGTTTAAGATGCCAGTAGGGGCCTGCTCCTGCAGCCACTTTTGGGCTTTTATTAGAATTCATCATCTCTCCTCCGTATTAAACAAAGTCAGGAGGAGTTGGCGGCAATCATCACAAGTAGGACGATGGGTTTGGAAAATGGATTCCATGAGATCAATAAGGGCCTGGGGCTTTTCCAAGTAGGAGGGGGTGTGGTGCTTCCAGTTTAAGAGGTCTGTAGTTGTGAAGGGCTGGTAGTATAATACATGCTTCCCGGGTTGGATGGCCCCATTCTCACCAATCTGGGCTGGACCCTGTGTCTCACAGAGGCGCATCTGTAACACGGTTTGTGCCGACCAGAGACTTCTTGCTAGTGGGGTTGCAGGGCTTTCCTCAGAGGGGGTCAATGTTCCTGGAGGGGCCAAAGGTGGGGGTGTTTCTGGGAGATCTGCCTGTGTCCCCAGGCCAGGAGGAGAGGCTAGAGTGGCTGCAGTGTATGGCGATGGGGGGGTGGTGGGTCCTCCTCCAAGGACCCTTGATGAATGGCTTCCAGAGTCCTGTTCCCTGTGAAACCAAGACACTGCTCTGTTCCTTTTTTCCAATGCACAATCGAACCCAAGGGGGCAGAGTCTGGCCTATCTCCAACCAAGAGTTGATGTATGAAAACTGATCGGAGTGGCCAGGAGTTCCTGTGACCACCAGCCAAACCTCATGGACACTGGCTATATCCAGGGTCCCTTTGGAGGGCCAGTCAACATTAAAAGTGGGCCACTTTACTTCACATAAGGCTTGGAGGGTGCCGAGGTTCATCCAGATGCCATAATATCCAGAAAAACCCTTCTTGAAATTCTTGAGCATGCAGTTTAAGACAGCAGGTTTTGACTATGATGAGCCCATATCCTGCATCAGTGGTGCAAGACAGACAAAGGAAGGGGTCGCCTCTTTCAAGGCCACTCAGATGCCCACCTCTCAGCATCTCTCACGAGAACTTGGGCTTGTCTTAGCTAAGGCACCTGGGTAAATTTTGGGGTGGCTGTTATGCCATATGACATAGCATAACATGCTATGTTAGGGCCCACACTGGCTCTGTAGCATACACCGAGGAGTCACAGACTGGTACGGCAGATGCAAGCCTCTGCCATCCTCAATCACTCACACAGTCACTCAGAGGTTATGCAGTCCCTCCCACAAGGATTAACAGTGTTAAATCCACACCCTGAGTTGGTGGCGCAAGACAGACAAAGGAAGGGTTTGCCTCTTTCAAGACTACTCTGATGCCCGCCTGTCCGTGTCTCTCACAAGAAGTTCGGCTCATCTTAGCTAAGGTGCCGAGGCAAAGTTCAGGTGAGCTGTTCTGCCATATGATGTAGCCACAGAAAACAGGTTAGGGCCTACACTCGCTCCATAGCATACGCCGAGGAGTCACAGACTGGTACGGCAGATGCAAGCCTCTGGTGTCCTCACTCACTCACACAGTCACTCAGAGGTTATGCAAACCCTCCCACAGGGATTGCCCTTAACTGGAATCTCAGTTCTCGAGATTTCAGGAGGTGATCAGTCTCCTCTTCCGTCCAGAGACGGGCCTGACTGAGGGCTTGGCACACGGGGCCTTACCTTTCCGGAGTCTTCTGGCACTGTTCAGTCTGCCTCCCCACTGAGTCAGGCCGGGGTGTAAGGACGCAGCCTGTGGGGAATGACACAGAAGGAGGTCCCATCAAGAGGACAGGTGGCACCCACCTCATTCTCTCGGAGATCGGATATCGTTGTTGGCCGCAACATCAGCCCCATGCCAGAGGTACAACAGGCCTGCTCGATTGGGTCTTTCCTGGTCAGGGAACCAAATGTTGCGGCCAGCCAGAAGTTATCCAAATGGCACTCTTGGGAGCATGGATAAACAACGTTTTATTACACGTGGGCCCAGAAGAGAGTTCACTCTCCAAATTCTGAGCCCTTTTTTCCAATTTTCATAAGTTTATATAGGTACACTAAGCTGGCAAATTCTTGAGCAAGGCAGTGTTACAAAGGCAGAGAAGCAAGGTTAGCTTATCTTTCCAAAAGCAGAAGGCCATTAGGGAAGAAAAGAGTCAATATCTGTATAGAGTTGTAAATTTCAATTCAAAGGGACAGCCTGGGGTGCTTATCTTCTTGAAGTGGATTCCATGGAGAAAAGGGGAGGAAGGAGGGGAGAGAGGGACCAGGGACCAAGGGGAGTTTATTTTCTTAAAGCTGTGGGTTTCTCCTGAGGGCAGGGTTGGTGTCCTGGCACTTCCCTCATCACTATAATCATGGACATTTCCAAAAGAAGAGCCCACCCAATCCAGCACCACAAGGGAGAAACACCTTTGTCAATGAGAAGGCGATTTACTGCTAGTGCACAAGCAAGGAATTAGGGTTGTCTTCCCCAAACTAGTTCAAAGTGAGCATATGAGTTAAGGTTTTTACAGGTTAAAGAGAGTGGTAGGGGAATAGATAAACAAGTACAAAAAAACCCACAAAAAATGTGATTATGTTAGATCTTCCAGAGGTTTTGTGAGGAGGGTACATGCAAATTCTTAGTACTGTATTGTCTCAAGCATGTTCAACTTGTCCTTGGTTTCAGCAGCAAATTCACCACAATTTAGATATTGTTGTGTAGGTCCAAGGTCTTCATGACTCCTTTTTAGTTGATCGCTTCAGGAATTCCATATTTGGTCTTTCCTGGGGAGGAAGTCCCTGATTTCCTGAGTCATGTTTTTCCTGATGACATTCTGCTGCTTTCTCTTTGAGACATTATCTTATTACTGTAAGTAGAACTGAGAAAGTCTGGTTAAAGTCCTTCAAGTAACTAAGTACAAAGAGTAATGTACTAAGATTAGATTAATAGAAAAACAGCTCAATTAGTTTTTGGGAAAGGTATTAGAGGATCCAGAGCTGCTTAAATGAATAAGTATATTTTCTAGTAATCACTTTCATCTTTTTGTTGTTCTTTTATTAAATTATATCTTTTAAAATTGTATGTCCCAAACCATATCTTTATCATTACTTTTTATGCCTTAGCATTTTAGAATCACTGAGAAGTAAAAAGTGGAGTTACATGCCAAAAATTGAATACAATAATACCTATATGTTTACCATTACCAGAAGTCTTTATTTCTTTATGCCACTATTGTCTACCATTTAATGTCCTTTCCTTTCACTCTGAAAAACTCACTTTTGCCTTACTTATTAGGTAAATATAATGGTGATGAACTCCCTTAGCTTTTGTTTATTTGAGAATGTTTTTAAAATGCCCTTATTTTTAATAAGCAATCACACTGGATATAAAATTCTTGATGTGATGGTTAAGTTAATGTGTCAGTTTTACCAGTTAATGTTACCCAGTTGTTTGGTCAAGGTAGCACTGGCTTAATTTCATGGTAAGGATATTTTGTAGACTTTAATCATCAGTGAGTTGATTTCATCTAACACTGATTATTACATCAACAATCAACTGAGAGGATTGCCTTTCATCAATGAGATATATCTCATCCTATCAATTGAAGGCCTTTAAAGGAGAAATTATTTCAGTAGACAAGGAAAGAATTCCCATCTCTACTTCAGACAGTCACTTCTCCTGGGGAACTCATTGAGGAAGGACCTTCATCAGAGTTCCTGATTTGCATCCTGCTCTATGGAATTCAGGCTCATGAATCACCATGGTCATATGTGACAATTGTATAAAGTCTCACAGTGTATACAGATATCTTCTCTCAGATCTGTTTTTCTGTAGAACATTGGCTAATTCAGCTTGATACTAGAAGTGGTTCTTAGGAAAGAGAGTCTTAAAAATGGAATTTCGCAATCTGTTCTGGGATGTTTGCAATTGGCTCTCTATTCTGATTAGATTCAAAGGCACTAATTACTCTGTTTCCAATAATCAAAAGGCCACTGACAGTCAATGGTGTCACTTGGCAATAGAGATAGGCAAATATGATGATATAGCTACTTCCGTGTTTATAAGAGGCAAGGCTCTAGGTGGGAATGCTTTTGACACCTTAATGGTGTATTGTGGAATTCAAAGATTCAATGATGTTAGGTGGTTTTTCCTAAATATGCTGAATGCAGTTATAAAAGAAGAGGATGAGTTAACTGCTTCAAATTTACAACTTAAATGTTGCATGAATTACATGAAAATTTCCATGTGTGCCCTGAAAGAAAATCTTGTTTTGTGTAGCAGGAGAATTGAGATCTCTAAAAATGAGACTCAGAGTCTGATTGTATGAGTAGCAGAATTAAAATGGAAAGTAAAATCTCAATGTTGCAGGGTGTCTGCTGTCAAAGTGAGGACATTGCTTGGATAGGAATTGAATCCTGAAAACTGGGATGGAGCCATATGGGTTGATAGTGATGGCAGTGGGAATATTGAAACACTGAATTCTGCTGAGTTTTTGACAGATAAACCTGTAATAATCTGCCCCGAAGAAACACTTTCTGACCTGAAGTCTTCCCTGTGGAAACAGTTTCCCATCCACAGTTTGGCCTTAGGAAACAATCACCTCACTACAAGACTACCCCAAGGAATCTGTCATCCAAACTCCATTTGAAGAGATTAATCCTGTCTCACCAGAAGAACTACTACAGAATGTCCTGAGATAATTGACTTGCAAGACTTCACATCCTTTGCATTACCAACCCCAAATACCCCTTTTTCTTCTACACTTATAACTAGACTAAAGTCACAACAAGCTCCCAAAAGGGAGTTACAAAATATGAACCATGAGAAATTACTATACACTCTAAAAGAACTGTATGTTTTTTTAATTGTCTTTACAGAAATCAAGGAAATATATACAGGAATGGATACTAAGGGTGTGGGATTATGGTGGAAGGAATATAAATATAGATCAGGCTGAATTTATTGATATGGGCCCACTAGGCCCATAGGCAGAGATTATGGATTGAATGTTGTAGCTTGAACAGTTAGGGGCTCTAACAGTTTGTACAGGTGGCTTGCTTGAACGTGGATCAAAATTTGGCCAACATTACCTGAGGTCAAGATGCAAGATCTTCCCTGGTATACTGTAGAGGAGGGGATTTAAAGTCTTAGAGAATAGACAGTTAGAATGGATTCTTCATCAAAGACCTGCTCACTCCCCACCCAGGAATGCCTCAGCACACAGCTTTCATGAAGAATGTGAAGAACAAATTTGTGAGACTAACTCCATCTTCCCTGAGGAGCAATGTGTTGTTCTTCTCTGTAGGTCAGATATTACCTTGGGAACTGTTGTCACTGAACTGGGAAACTTAACCACCATTGGATCCAAAGTTGGCGGAAGCCTAGTGGCAGCACTTAATCACCAAAGAATAAGTGGGCATAGTTGCCACAATGAAGAACAGACTTAAAGCAGCAATCAAAATAGTCTGAGTTGCAGATACTTATGTTGTTGTTTAATAGATCATAGGGTACCTAGAAGTAAAATAGATTGGCAGTCTACTAAATTCCTGCTTGATCTATATAAACAGAAGTATTATAGATCAAGTGAATAAAGGTCAATTTTAATTGCAGAAACAGAGAGTCACATCCCCTTAATCAATTTCTATTCTTGAGACCATTTACAGACCCAGAGAATCTTTAATGGGGGGAAGGTATGGTCCCCTTTTGGAAGGGCCCTGTCAGACTGCCAAAAATTTATATTGTTAAATCTTCCTGCTAGCCTTCCTCAAAGAGAACTACAACCTTATACCAGGGTAACACTGTGTTGTGGAAAAGGAAATTATCAGATATGGGCTCCTTAGACAATGACTCAGAAGCGACATTAATTTCAGGATGTCCAAAATATCACTGTGGCCCACCAGTCAGAGTAGGGGATTATGGAGGTCAGGTGATTGATGGAAATTTTTTAATATATATTTTTATTAGAGAAGTTGTGAGCTTAAAACAACCATGCATAATGTGCAGAATTCCCATAAAGCATTCCTCCAACACCTTACATTGTTGTTACATGTTAAGAAAGAACATCATCAGACTATTAACACTAACTATGGTCTATAGTATACATTAGGTATATTTTTCCATAACCCCCTATTATTAACACCATGTATTAATTTTGTACATTTGTTATAGTTCATAGAAGAACACTCTGATATTTGTACTGTAAACCAAAGTCCATGGTGAACCACATAGTTTACTGTGTTATACAGTCCCATGAATTGTACAATCTATCCAAGGTATACACTCAGTGGTTTTCACTTTCATCAAAGAATTGTGCAGTCATTGACTCAGTATGTTTTTGAATGTTCTTTTTAGTCCAAAAGAAAATATACAATACCCCCTATTATTGACCCTTCATGTTGATATAATACCTTCTTTGCCAATGATGCAAGAATATTACAATATTGCTGTTAACTATAATCCATAAATTACATTAATTATATTTTCCCATGCATCACCATATCCTTATCACCTAGTAATAGTGACATATATTTGTTCTAGATCATAAAAGAATAATTTTGTATTTGTATTATTAATCACAATCCTCATCCATTACTTGGTTTACTATGTAATTCAGTCCCTAGATTATTCTGTAACTTTCTTCAATTGACATTCATCCCGAGACTACCCCTTTTTGCCTCAATCCCATTTACAAGCCAACCATGTTAGTTATACTCACTATAAAATTTTGCCATCAACTCTAACCATTTCCACACTTTTACTATCCAGCTAACTAAAAATTCTACAAACATTATGCATCAGTACACCTTCTCAGTCTTCACCTTATCTCCTAGTAACATATTCTAATTTTTAATTCTTCATGCTTAATAAATATTACAGAACCATACAATATTTGTCCTTTTGTGTCTGACATTTCACTCAGCATAATGTCCTCAAGGTTCATCCTTGTTATCATATGCATCCCAATTTCATTTCTTCTTGTAGCTGCATAGTATTCCATCATAGGTGTATACCACATTTTATTTAGCCATTCATCAGTTGATGGACACTTGGGTTGTTTCCATCTTTTTGGCAACTGTGAAAAACACGGCTATGAACATCAATGTGCAAATAGTTCTTATGGATATATTCCGGATAGAGGAATTTCTGGATCATATGACAGCTCTATATTTAGCTTCCTGAGAAACCACAAAATATCTTTCAAGGAAGCTTCAACATTCTATACTCCCACAAAAAGTGAAGAAGTGTTCCTATTCCTCTGTATCTGCTCCAACACTTGTTGTTTTCTGTTTTTTAAAGAATGGCCATTTTATGAAGTGTGAGATGATATCTCATTAGTTTTTTAACAAATAAATTTTACTGATATATATAAATAAAGCATAAATCCATCCAAATTGTACATTCCATGGTATTCTGTGTCATCACATAGTTATGTATTCATCAGTTCAATCATTTTTAGAGCATTTTCATTATTACAGTAAAAATAATAATAATAAACAAAAAGCAAAAAAACAAGTCTCATCATCTCACAATCTCTCCATTTCTCCCTTTTGTTCATAGCTGTTATTCTATTTCCTTCTCTCCAGTATATTTATATTTTTAAAAACAGTCTTATCTATGCAATATCACCCATATTCATATTTTAGAAAGGGTTTCACTATGTTATGCAGCCTCATGTTACATTTTTAAACTTTCCTTCTAGTAATATACATGTCCTTAGAATTTCCCTTTTGACCACTTTCATACTCATACAATAGCTGTGTTAGTCACAAACACCATGATTTGCTCTAACCATTTCCATTCATTTCCAAAGATCTGCAGCCAACCTTTTTAACCAATTCTGCACAGATAAAACCTCAGCTTTCCATTCTCTACACTCATTCTATTTTCAGGTGACTTATACTCTAATTATTAAAACATGAATTTGCATAATATATTTAGTTCATCATAGTGCAATAATACGGCTTTTGAACTTTTGTGCCTGACATGCTTCATTCAATATAATGCCCTCCAGAATTCATATTTCTTACTACTGCATAATATTCCATTGTTTATATAAATCATAATTTGTATATCAATTCATCAGTTGATGGACACCGGGGGTGTTTCCAAATGTTGGCAATCATGAATAACTCCACTGTATTAGTCTGCCAAAGGGATACTGATGCTAAGTACCAGAAATCTGTTGGCTTTTATACAGGGCATTTATTTGAGGCAAAAGTTTACAGTTCCAAGGCTGTCAACAGTCTAACTCAAAGTACTGTAAGAGATACTTTCTCACCAAAGTCAGCCGTCATGTGTTGAAGAAAGGTGGCATACAATCTCTGTCTGGTCTCTCCAAGTTTGCCATTTCAGCCTCTGGCATAGGCTCATTTCTTTCTGGGCCTTCTCAGCTGCTCAGCTGCTCTTTTCTATTCAGTTGCAAACTATCAGGTAGATGGCTTATCTCTCGTGGGGTCTTCAGAATCAAACTGACAAAGATCTCTCCTCTTCGTGTCTATGGAGCTCTCTCTTCCCATGTGTCTTCATGAGTGAGTGTCCATTTATATAGGCCCACTAGGGGAGCCAGGACGCAACATGAGTTACACCTTACTGATGTGGTCAAATCAAATCCCTAATCTTAACAGGTAATTTAATCAAAATATCTCAGGTGTATCTAATAAAATCAAATGATATCACACCCAGAGGAATAGATTGGTTTATTGAATTAATCTTTCTCTAAGTTGGAATTCATAAATAGTCTCAAACTTCTACAACTGCTATGAACATTGATGTGCAGATGTCTCTTGTTGTCATTGTTCTCAGTTCTTCAGGTTTTATACCTAGAAAGGCTATTGCCGGGACACATGACAAGTCTCTATTCAACTAATTTGGAACAGCCAAACAGTTCTCCACAGTTGCTGTACATTCTACATTCCCACCAACAGTGAATAAGCATTCCTTTCCCCACACATTCTCTCCAAAACGTACAGTTTTCTGACTTTTTAATAGTGGCGAGTCTAATAAATTTGAAATGATAGCTCATTGTAGTTTTGATTTGCATTTCCCTAATCACTATAAAGTTGAACATTTGTTCTTGTGTTTCTTCATTATTTCTCTTTCCTCCTTGGACAACCATCTTTTCAAGTCCTGTTCCCATTTTTTAATTAGGTAGTCTGTATTTTTATTAAGTTGTATGATCTATTTTTATATAATGGATATTAAACTGTTATTGGATATGTGATTGCCAAATATTATCTCCCACTGAGTGAGTTGCCTATTCACCATTTTGGCAAAGTCCTCTGAGGTGCAGAAGTGTTTAATTTTGAGGAGGTCTGATTAATCTTTTTTTTCTTTTGTTGATCATGCTTTGCATATAAGATTTAAGAAACTACTGCCTCCCACAAGATCTTGAAGATGTTTTCTTACAGTTTCTTCTAGGATTGTTATGGTTCTTGCATTTGTATTTAGGTCCTTGATCCATTTTGAGTTAATTTTTGTATAAGGTGTGATAATAGGGTTCCACTTTCTTTCTTGTGGATATGGCAGTACAGTATTCTCAGAATCATTTGTTGAATAGAATGTTCTGGCCCACCTGGAAGGACTTAAAAGCCTTGTCAAAAATTACTTGACTGTAGATATGAGGGTCTATTTCTGAGTTCTTGATTTGGTACCATTATTCAATGTGGCTATCTTTCTGTCGGTACCATGAAGTTTTAACACTATAGCTGAGTAATATGCGTTTAAGTTAGGAAGTGAGTGTCCTCCAACATGGTTGTTATTTTAAGACACTTTTGGCTATTCAGGTTCCCTTATCAGCATCCCCCAAATAAATGTGATAATTGGCTTTTCCGTTTCTGCAAAAATGACTGGCAGGAATTTTATTGGGGTTATGTTGAATGTAAATCAGTTTGGGTAAAATAGACATATTAAAGATATTTAGTTTTCTAATTCATAAGCACAGAATATCCTTTCATTTATTTCAGTCTTCATTGCTTTGTTTTAGCAATGATTTAAATTTTTCTAATACAGGTCCTTTATGTCCTTGTTTAAGTTTGTTTCTAAATATTTGACTTTTTAAACTGCTATTATAAATGGAATTTTTTCTGATTTCCTTCTCAGATTGCACAATTGTAGTGAATGAAATGCTATTGAATTTTGGGTATTAATTTTGTATCCCATCAATTTGCTAAAATCCTAATAGTTCTAGTAGCTTTGTTGTGTATTTTTCAGGATTATCTAAATATAGGATCATATCATCAGTGAATAGTGGAAGTTTTTCTTCTTCCTTTCCTATTTAGTGATGTATTATTTCTTTATCCTAATTGCTCTAGCTAGAACTTCTAGAAAAATATTGAATAACAGTGGTGACAGTGGACATCCTTGTCTTATTCCAGATCTCAGCCATAAAGATTTCAGTCTTTGACAATTGAGTGCAATGCCAGCTGTGGTTTTTTCATATATGTGCTTTACCATATTGAGAAAGCTTCCTTCTATCCCAATTTTTGCAGTGTTTTTATCAAGAAAAGTTGCTGGATTTTGCCAAATGCCTTTTCTGCATCAATCAGGAGGCTCATGTGATTTTTCTTATTCAATTTATCAGTGTGGTATATTACAATTGATTTTCTTGTGTTGAACCCTGCTTGCATACCTGGGGTAAAATCCAGTTGATAGTGGTGTATAATTCTTTTAATGTGCTTTTGGATTCTGTTTGCAATTATTTTGTTGAGGATTTTTTGCATCTATATTCATTAGAGATATTGGTCTGTAAGTTTCTTCTTCTATAGTATCTTTTTTTCATTTTGTTATTAGGGTGTTGTACACTTCATAAAATGACTTTGGTAGTGTTCTTCCTTGTTCAATATTTTGGGAGAGGTTGATAAAGATTGGCATTAGATTGTCTTTGAATGATTGGAAGAACTCACCTGTGAAGCCATCTGGTTCCGTGCTTTTCAACTTTGGGAGGTTTTCAATGGCTGTTTCAATCTCTTCACTTGCAAATGGTTTGTTATTGTCTTCTATTTCTCCTAGGGTCAGTGTAAGTGGTTAGTGTGTTTCTAGGAATTAGTCCATGTCATATACATTGTCCAGTTTTTTGGCATACAGTTGTTCTTAGTATCTTCTCATGATTACTCTTATTTCTGTGGAGTCTGTAATAATGCCCCCCCTCTCATTTCTGATGTATTTATTGATATTTTCTCTCTTTTTCTTTGTCAGTATACCTAACAGATTGTTGATTTTGTTGATTTTCTCAAAGAAGCATCTTTTGGTTTTGTTGATTCTTTTTTTTTTTTAATTCTCAATTTCATTTATTTGTGTTCTGATCTTTTTTATTTCTTTCTTTTGGCTTGGTTTGGGATTAGTTTGCTGTTCTTTTTTTATTTCCTCCAAGTTTGCAGTTCAATTTTAGCTCTTTGTTCTTTTTATATGTAAGCATTGAGCGCTATAAACTTCCTTCCCAGCACTGCCTTTGCAGTGTCCCAGAGGTTTTCATATGCTGTGTTCTCATTTTCATTCATTTCAAGATATTTGTTGAATTCTCTTGTAATTTATTCTTTGACCCACTCATATATTTATGAATTTTACCTTTTTCTTTCCATTATTGATTTCTAGCTTCATTCCATTATAATCAGAGAGTGTTTTGTTTAATTTGAACCCTTTTAAATTTATTGAGACTTGGCTTGTGACCCAATATATCTTCTATCTTGGAGAATAATCCATGAGCACTTGAAAAGTATATATAACTGCTTTTTTGGGTGCAATGCTCTAAAGATATAAGTTAGGTATAGTTCATTTATCATATTATCCAAGCTCTCTGTTTCTTTATTTATCCTCTGTCCAGATGTTCTATCCAATACTGAGAATGGTGTATTTACCTGTCCAACAATTATTGTAGAGACATCTCCCTTCAGTTTTGCCAGTCTGTGCCTCATGTATCTTACAGCACTCAGGTTAGGTGCATAAATATTCTGTATACATGTTTTTCTTGGTGTATTGCCCCTTTTGTTAAGTATAATGACTTTCTGCATCCCTTATAACAGTCATGCACTTAAAATTTATTTTTTTCTGATATCTGTATTGCTACTCCAGCTCTTTATTGGTTACTATTTATATGGAATATCTTTTCCCAAACTTTCACTTTTAACCTGATTGTGTCTATATGTCTAAAGTGAGTCTCTGGTAGACAATATCTCTGTGGTTCATATTTTTTTAATCCATTCCTTTTGATTGGGTGTTCAAGACTTTAACATTCAATATTATTACTGTAAAGGCCTCACTTACTTCATCCATTTTGTCCTTTGGCTTTCTGTTTTCCTTACATATTATTGTTTGTCTTTTTACCCTCTAATTTACTCTTCCTAAAATCTTAATTTCTACACTCTTTTCTAAGTATTTCCTCTGGGGCTGCAGCACTCCCTTTATTATCTCTTGTATTTCTGGTCTTTTGGTAACAAATTATATCAGTTTTTGTTTATTCTGTGAAGACTTTGAACTCACCCACATTTTTGAACGACTGTTTTGATGAATACAATATTCTTGGCTGGCAGGTTTTCTTTTTCATTACTTTAAATACATCATACAAATTTTTTCTCACCTCCATTGTTTCTTATGAGAGTTTGGCACCTAATCTTCTTGAGGTATCCTTGTATGAGATGTTTTGCTTTTCTCTTGTTGCTTTCAGTGTCTTCTCTTTATCTCTATGCTGGTTTTCATTCTGAATAGCAGGTGTTTCATGGTAGGTCTATTCAGATTTATCCTGTTTGGTGTGTGTTGTCTTCTTGGATATTGATATTTATGTCTTTTGTAAGGGTTTTAAAGTTTTTGGCCATTATTTCCTCAAATATTCTTTCTGCTCCTTTTCCATTTACTTCTCATTCTGGGACAACAATAATGCATATATTAGAGTATTTTGCACTGTAATTCAATTCCCTGGGGCCCTGTTCCATTTTTTTCTGTTCTCCTGTCTTTTCCATTTCAGACATTTTGTCTTTGAAAAATCGCTAATACTGCCTTCAAGCAATTCAAATCTGCTCTCATGTGCCTCTAATGTATTTTAATCTTGTCCAACATGTCTTTCATACCCATAAGGTCTGTAACTTTTCTTTGCAGGCTTCCAAACTTCTCTTTATGGTCACCCAGTGTCTTCTTAATATCCTTTATCTTTTTAGTCATATTTTCTTTCAATTCTTTCAATGAATTTAGGAGAGTTGTGTGATTATCATTGATTAATTTCTTATATCCTGTATCTCTTCATTATATTTGGTTTGTTCCTTTGGCTGGGTCATCTCTTCTTGTTTCTTAGTATGGCTTTTAATTTTTTTCTAATGTCTAGGCATCTGAATATTTTGGTGAATTTACTCTGATGGCTAATTTCTCTCTGACTCCATTTTTTCCACAGCATTTTTTATATTTGGTTCAACTTATTGTAAGTGTTTAAGATTTCACAGCGTAACTTATCAAAATATTTTCATGTATTCACTGATGGGGTGCAGATTTTCTCCCAGGAGTTAGGGTACAGAGAGACCAAAAAGCAGTTTGTGTCCATGCAAGTACCAGTCAGACAGCAGATTGCACTCACCCACACACATTTCCATGATAGTGTTTCAATCTCTGCTTTACTATATTTTGGTCTGGCCAGGGCCAAGATTCAAAGTAGGCTCTGTTGGCCATATTCAATGAAGAGAAGCCACCTGACTTCCCTTCCCTTTTCCCTTGTAACGATTGACAAGGAAGAAGATATCTGGCCCTCTCTATTGTTGGCAGTGAGCCAATGGTTTTACCCTGGCTTAATATCTTGGGGTGGTTAAGGGGAGCCCTTCTTGGCTCCTGCTGGCTTTTGGTAAATCATGTTTATTGTTTTGTTTTTTGTGTGTGTGTCACTGTCTCTCCACCCTCTGGGAGTTGTGTAGCATTGTCTTGATCTGCTATCTTCCATAGACAGTCCTTCAGACAGCTTTTGGCCATTTCTCTGTTTTGTGTGTGTGTCTGTGTGTGTGTGTGATAGAGAGAATTGATGCCATTTTCCTGGAAGTCTTATTGTAGTTTTAATTCGCATTTCCTTAACAGCTTATGAACATTTATTCACCTGCTTTTTGCCATTTTGTACTTTTTTTTAGAGATATGTATATTTAAGTCTTTTACTGATTTTAATTGATTGCTTGCTCTTTTATTGTTGGGTTGTATGATCTCTTTATTTTACAAAGAACCAAATGTTTGACAGATATGTGGTTTCCAAATTTTTCTCCCATTGAGTGTACTGCTTTTTCAATTTATTGATGAAGTTCGTTGAATCAAAAACTGTTTAAATTTGGGGGGGTCCAGTTTGTCCATTTTCATTTTGTCACTTGTGCTTTCAATATAAGGTTTAAGAATCCATCACCTACAACCAGGTACTGAAGTTGTTTCCTTACATTTTGTTCTAGGAGTTTTATGTTTTTAGTTTTTACATTTAAGTCTTTGATCCATATTGAGCTAAATTTTGTATAAAGTGTGAAATAGGGATCTTCTTTCTTTCCTTTGAATATGTATATGAAGTTCTCCCAGAACAATTTGTTGAATAAACTGTTCTGGCCCAGCTGGATGGACTTGAAATCCTTGTCAAAAATCACTTGACCATAGATCTGAGGGTCTTTTTCTGAAACATCAGTTCCATTTTTCTATATGTCTATATTTATGTCAGTACCATGCTGTTTTTACTCTATTGACAAGTAATATGATTTAAAGTTGTGAAGTGAGAGTCCTCCAACCTTGTTATTCCTTCCCATGATGTTTCTGGCTATTTGGGGCCAATTATCCTTTCAAATATATTGGAAAATTGGGTTTTCCATTTCTTTAAAAAAAGGCTTTTGGAATATTAGGGGATTGCTTTGAATTTGTATATCAATTTGGGTAGAATTGACATCTTATTGATATTTAGTCTTACAATCCATGAACATGAAGTTTTCTTCCATTTATTTTGGTCTTCTTTGATTTCTTTTAGCAACACCTTTCTGAATGCAAGTTTTTTACATGCTTAGTTAAGTTATTCCTAAATATTTGATTCTTATACTTGTTATTGTAAATGTAATTGTTTCCTGAATTCATTCTCAGATTGTCACTACTCGTTTTTAGAAACACTACTGATTTAATATTAATCTTTTATGCTACCACTCTGATGAACTTGTTTATAAGCTCTAGTAGCTTTGTTTTAGGTTTTTCAGGATTTTCAATGTGTAGGATTATGTCATCTCTGAATAGTGAATTTTACTTCTTCCTTTCCAATTTGGATGCCTTTTATTTCTTTCTTTTATCTGATTGCACTTGCTAGAACTTTTAGCACTATATTCAACAGCAGTGTTGGTAGTGGGCATCGTCTTATTCTTTTTTTTTTTTATTGTTGGTAAAAATCAAAATTTTTCACAATACATACCAATACTTGTAAAATGATATATAAATACATATGCATATATGTACATTTGGTTACATAAATGTTATTTTATATATATATATATATATATATATATATATTTAAAGTGCTTAGATTACCTAATTATTACTCAGAAATTCCAGGGATTCCCATGTTCCCCACCTCCCACACCTCTCAGCATGAATTCTTTCAGGCTTTCATCATTGGCAACAATGTTAGCTGTGGGTTTTTTATATTCACCCTTTTTCATGTTGAGAGTATTCTTCAATTCCTAAATTTTAGAGTATTTTTGTCAAGAAAGGATGCTCTATTTTATTAAATGCCTTTTCTGCATCAATCAATATGATCAGGTGATTTTTCTTTTTTGATTGATTAATGTGGGTTATTATGCTAATTGATTTTCTTCTGTTGAATTACCCTTGCATGCCTGGTATAAAATCCCCTTGAATATGATGACTAAATCTTTTAATGTGTTGTTTAATTCAATTAGCAAGTATTTTTTGAGGACTTTTGTGCACATATTTGTTAGGGAAATGGGTCATTCATTTTCTTTTCTTTTTTTACTATCTTTATTTGGCTTTGATATTAGGGTGATATTGTCTCCACAGAATGGATTGGGTAGTGTTGTCCCTGTTCAATTTTTTGGAAGAGTTTAAGTTTAGTTTTAAATCTTCTTTGAATACTTGGTAGAATTCACATGGGATGCAATCTGGTGCTTGGCTTTTCATTTTGGGGAGTTGCTTGATGACTAGTTTCAACCACTTTCATTGTGAGTGGTTTGTTGTGGTCTTGTTTTCTAGAGTCAGTGTAAATTGTTAGTATAGTGCTATGATTTTTTTTCTAATTTGACTACATTGCCTAGTTTCTTGGCATAGAGTTCTTCATCATATCTTCTTATGAACTCTTTTATTTCTGTGGGTAAGTAGTAATGTCCCCATTTTCATTTCTGATTTTATTTACTTGCATCTTTTCCATTGTTTTCAGTCTTGCTAAGGGTTTTTCAATTTTGCTAATCTTCTCAAAGAACCAACTTTTAGTTTGTTAATTTTCTCTAATATTTTTTGTTCTCAATGTCATTTATTTCTACTCTGATCTTTGTTATTTCATTCCTTCTGTTTGCGTTGGGAATACTTGCTGTTCTTTAAGTTACTCCAACAGTGCAATTAGGTCATTGATTTTAGCTCTT
>JAQZBX010016514.1:0-36416 GCA_029593785.1 Cabassous unicinctus | reverse complement strand
GAACATGGGAATCCTTGTAATTTCTGAGTAATAGTTAGGTAATCTAAGCACCTTTAAAAAATATATATATATAAAAAATAACATTTATGTAAGAAAATACACATATATGCATATATATTTATATATCATTTTACAAATATTGGTATGTACTGTGAAAAATCTTGATTTTTATGAACAATAAAAAAAACATATAAAATATATATATATACAAAACTAAAAAAAAAAAAAAAAAAACTAGCTCTAGTGCCTTCTAGCTGACAGATTAGGGGAAGCTTAACCTCAACTGACAAATCGGGAAAAGAAGAGTACCTACCTCAAAGGCTTCTGTGTTAATGTTGGTACTGATCTCAGAAAAACTGCCAGAGACCTAGGAAGCACAAGGTACTATATAAAGGCTGCTGTAGTTGTTACTAATAAGCCTTCATACCACCAGTGCATTTCCTAAAGGCATCAACAGATCCGTCTGTGTTTGTTCCTCTCTTTCTTTTAAGGTTCTTTTGGCTTAACTCACAGACAATAATGGGATGCTTGTTCTTCCATATTCCTGATGGGATGAGACCTATTCCAGTGAAGTATTTTTTTTTAGAGGAACATTGGGAAGATCTCAATGTGATGAGTCCTGCAGGAGTGAACAATGGTCCTCAAAGTTGATGATCATAGACATGGGAGTAAGCAGGCAACTGATGGCCAATCCTGAAAGTGCCCTTGAACCTGGATTGTTCCAAGTGCTGTTTTTTTTTTTTTTGTTGCAAGGTAAAATAGAACCTTTCCTTTAAAAACCATATTGAAACAATCCTAACCATAAAACTCAACTAAAGTTGGAAATCTCAGAAATAGAAGGAGCGAAGAGCTAGTTAAAGAAATTTTAAAGTATTAAAAAGTACTGTGATGATAACTTCGACATAAAATAAAAATACTTGCAGAAGATAACTTTAATATCTAATATGGCAATTGTTGTCTGAAATGAGTGCCAGTTAAAGGTCACAGGCACCTACCTAAGGCTATGAGTACTCTATTATACATTACTAATTTGGGTAAATAGGGATAACAATATTTGTATGCAAATTGCACAAAGAGAACATATTGCAAATATATTTCTACGGCTATGTTGCCCATTTTACTGCTGTGTGTCTAATGAACAAAGGAGTTCCAGTCTTTATTATTAGCCTATAGAATTGCCATTTACTTCACAAAGGAATTGTCAATAAAGAAAAGGGGAGCACCCAGAAGTTATCCACTCTATTAATCAGCACATTTACTACTGACACATGGATTTTTAAAACTTACCTAACATGTAATTAGAAGCCTGTATCACAGTGCTTTAAACTTTCCAGGCATGCAGTAGAAAACGGTCAACTAAGAGAATCCCGGCAACAAATTTTTTTTTTTTTTTTTTTAAGATTTATTTTTATTTATTTATGCCCCCTTACTGCTTGTGCTCACTGCATCCATTTGCTTTGCGTTTTTCTATGTCTGCTTGTCTGCCTTTGTTGCATCAGCTCACCGCGCCGCACGGGCCGGCTTGCCTTCACCAGGAGGCCCCGGGAACTGAACCCGGAGCCTCCCATATGGTAAACAGGAGCCCAACCAATTGAGCCACAGCCGCTTCCCAAATGCATTTTAAACAAGAAAATATTTCAAAACCATTTTGCCTGTGACCTAATGTTTCCAGCACTTTGCCCAAATGCTAGTACCATGTTAGTACTCTCCCACTGGGATTGACTGTCAGAGAAAATTCAAGAATCACATAATTTTAAGGAACCTGTCCCTGTTGTTCCCTAAAGGGAAAGCTTTATATAGATTTCCTTCAAAGACCTTTGGTGACAGGTATTAATAAGGCAGCTATTATCCCAACTGGCTGTTGTTTCTCTATACTTCTCACTAGGGGAGTTAATTTAGTGATGATATATGAAACATGCTATAATCATTACTAATATTCCATTCTTTTTTTAAGGGTCTGCTGCCCTTAGGCAGTATCAGTTGGCAAAAATCACAATACCCTTCATCACCACTTTGCTGTAGCTTTCTAAAAACATTGCATGCTACAAGCCTCCTTGGAATGGAATGGAAACAGTTTCACAAACATGGATGAGTGCTTCATTTGAAGCCTTTCCACAAACATCCTTAACAGAACCACTGCTGCACTGATTATTCTGATACTCTTCTAATTTGAAATGATGCATACCACAAACACAAGGAAAACGTTACCTGTTCCCAGAACGCATTGTTTAATAGCATTTTCTTCAAGGGACAGGCCAATCATTTTCCCTTATGGGGATATTCTTCTTATGAAAGTTTTTAGATATGCAGAGGTATGATTTTCCAAATGAGTTATGACAGAGTCTGTGTGCAGATGCTAAGTTACCTATGTGAGGGCCATTGCTTCTGATTGTGCAAGGATTTCAGAACCCTACTTTGAAGAAAAACTCAACAGAAAAGGAAATCATGGCCAGAACCGCTCTAGTTAAATGGAAAACAGAAGCTATTTTCTCCTATGCACAGTCTTTAAAAGAAATTACCTTCAAGCAATTCTCCAGGGAACTTATATAAAAAAGATGTTTGAAGATTGATTCAACTATAAAACTCTCACCTTTCCTTCAGATATTTGATTATATAGTCTTGACCTTAGATAAATATAGGAGGTGTGGACTTTATATTAATGAAACCAAATGAACATTGAACAGTTGGTATTTCCAATTCTTTTGATTTCTTAGTTAACTAGTTTTTACTTTACTTTCTTTTATCAGTAGTAGATTAATAAAATAAATCTCTGACAGTTTAAGGTAAAGTTTATGCTATATAAGGTCAAATTTTACTGCCTTTTAATAATTTGTAAATCATGTTGACACTTTTAAGGAAAATGTCCATGTTATCTAGTCCAAATTTTACTGCTTTATTATTTCTATTATGTATTTTGGAAATGGAAATCTTTTGACCTTAAAATAACCAAGTAATAAAATAAAGTAGAAAAAGAAATTGAAAAGCCATACATCTAACTCTATTTCAAACCATTAAAATGAAAGTCAGAAAAAAGGTTGATTTCAATTCATAAAAAGCAGAAAAGGAAAAAAATCCCTCTTTTATCTGAAAGAAAATATCTAGATCAGTATGAGCAAAAATGGATAAATTCCGTTTAGTCAACATAATGGGTAGTTACTGATATTTTAATAGCTTAGCTTAGACATTACTTTTATCTGATTTATGTGAAGAATTACTTGGCTTTTCATTAAACATATTTCCCAAAATAGTGCTTATAATTTTAAGGATACTATGTTATAAAACATTGTATCATTTTAAAAAAGAGGAAAATATAATGTCCCCCAACTTTGAAATCCTAATAAAATTATAATGTTAACAATGATCTGCTTTACCCTACATCAGTGATAACACAAACACTGAAAAATCCAGTTTGAGAGAAATCCAACAAGAAGCTGAAGTAACATGCCAGAAATGTGTCAAATACATTCTGGAAAGAGAATTACAATAAAAGGTGTAGGAACCCTTTACACAATAAGTGCGTTTTAACAGAAGACTTTGTTATTGGCAGTCACACCATATTTCAACAATTACCATGTCACCTGCTAATCATTACATATACATTGTCTTGTTTTCTCAGCTGCTACAACAAATACCATACAAGGGGCTGGCTTAATAACAGGAATGTAACAGAGGTTAGAAGGCTTGCTTCTTCTGCCTGGCCAGCAATCCTTGGGGTTCCCTGGCTTTTCTGTCACATGGCAATGCACACAGCATCATTTCCTTTCTCTTCTGGGTTCCATTGACTTCCAGCTTCTGGCTGCTACCTGTGGCTTCTCTTTTTTTTGCACAATTTCCTTTGCTTATAAGGACGCCAATCATATTGGATTGAGGCCCACCTTCATTCAGTTTGGGCACACTTAACTAAAAAAAGTTAAGGTCCTATTTACAAATGGGTTCACACCCGCAGGACCAGAGGTTGGGACCTGAGCATGCCTTTTGTGGAGGACATGATTCAATCCCCAACACTAACTAAAGTTGCTAAGGACAAAAGCCATGCCCATTCCTATGAAAATATTCAGCTAAAGAGTTAAAAATGTAAGCCCTTTATTCTTAATAGCACTTATTATATATTAAAGCAAAAGAAATTAAAAACTAAATCCTGAGAAAGAAGTACTTAAAATACATAAATACCATACCAAATTCTATTTCTGTCTGTACTCTTATTCCTCCAACTTAGTCAATCGTCTCTGTATAGTTCTAATCTATGTCTGAGTTTATTTAAACAAATCATTCTTCTCAGAGTTTAAATATGAGATGGCAGTATAAAATTAATCCAACCACTTAAAGTTTCTACTAGCAAACCTAGCTTCAAATAGAACTTGGAGTCTCTGAACCTGCCCTCTTTCAAATCCATCTCACTGGAGTGACCAAGCCACCAAAATGGCCACACAGGTCAAATATTGCTTAGCCTTTGCTCTGGACTATAGGTCATCATCAATACCTACTTCAAAGTTGCAACCCAGATTTTCCCTGTATTGGTTTCCACTGTTTCATCTATTAAATGCTATTCTTTTAAAACAATATTTGAAGGGGGAAATAGGAAGTCCTTGCCCATTGAGCAGAACAAGTTCCTAGACTTAATATACTTTTATGTTGTAGGTATGTATGATTAATGATTGGCCTTTAGTAAAAGAGTGAAGGAATAAAATGAGGTAAAGTATCAAAAATATTTTACAACTCCATTTAGGCTTTAGTTTAAAAGGCCAAGGGAATTGTCACTTAGAGAGAACTTCTGCCTCTCAACAAACCAAAGACTATATTCCATGATTAGTTCCTTGACTGAAATAAACATAAAAGGTAATTTGAATCATGTCTTGAACACATCAAAGCAACTAGTACATTCTGCCGTTCAGCCATAAGGGGTAAAACAAGTAATTATTTTAATTTGTATTGTGTAATCATATCCACTGCAATTATGTAAATGTAGCTTGCAATACTATGTGTCACTTTAGTATGCTACTGTTGCTTTTATAGGACTTATGAATTTCTAAACTTAAAGGCACTATGAATGCCTAAAAAATGTCAACAGCTATGTTCCCAGCTGACTTGGGTATTAGAAGCTAAACACCACATCTTGCCAGAATCACAAATAAAGCTGTGGTTTGACTCCAACATAATATTCTGGTTAAGCACAGTTAGATTAACAAGTATAATTTAGCCCTTAGATTACATTAACAGCTGATGCTCTGATGCTGTCATTTGCATATAGGACCACGAGTGGAATGGAAGCTTTTTCAGAATATGCAGTCCTGATATCTAGTTTTGACAGTGAACACTTTGGGATGCTTTCTGGATGATGGCTCAAATTATTCAACCAAAATGCATTAGTTTATGGCAAAAAAATTAAGAAAGAGCTTGACTATGTGAATGTGTGAATGAGGCAAAACAAAAAGTCCTGGGGGTTGAAAATACGCTTAAAACTAAGATAAGAAAACTGTTTATCTGTCACGTATTATAAAAATATAACTTCAGGAATATTCATTTTTTATTTTGTTTTTGTAATTTCAAGTTTCAGTCAAATCTATTGTTCAATCCTGTCTTTCTTCCTATTGAAGAGATATATCTCAGATGATGTAACAAAATGAAGAATGTTAAGGCAGCTGCTCAAAATAAAAGGTCTCTAAAAGGCAGCAGCTTCAGCTGTATCTAGTCGTCCCTGTGGAGCCATTTTCAGACAGATATGAGCCAAGCGCATATCATGTGTCTTCCTCCTCTTGTACAAACTGGAAAACAAAACACTGGAGGGAAAAAACAGTAAAATCAACATTAGGTCTATTGAAACAACACAATTATTTTTGTCCAAATTATTGAATTTTATGTAATGTATTCACCTCAAATTATATATTTCTAAAAAGGGATCATCTTTGCTAACAGCTATTGTTATTTACCTTATGGTTTTTCTTCTATTTTGAATTGATGGTTCTTTAATCTCACATGTCTTAGATAATAAAATGGTCTTCTCCATATAAATAAAAAAGCATAAAAATTGTAACCTGCCTGCTCTTCTAATCAATGACAGCTCTAATGCAAGGTGATCTAGAAAGCCACTGAGGACTCCACAGATGAAGAGTTTCAAATGACACAGGCAATTCCACTCTCACCTTACAGAATGAAGAATAAAATTTAACTTTCCCAAGGTTTAATAAAAACAAGCACTTTGCTTTCTTCTATTAGAATTCTAAATAACAAGAAAAACAAGTATATTCCCAAGCAAGAGTATTATGAAGTCAAGAAATGACTTTTTCTGGGAGTCTCACTAACTCTAGAGCCACCATTTATTTGAGAAAAAGAATTAGCCCTAAACCAAATAGCAGTGTATCCAGTTATAGTCACAGAGGCTATGAATTTAAGTTCAGAATTCTGCTGTTACAATTCATTCACCAAATTCTTTATGAATGAATCCACTCCCCAATGTCGTATGTATAAAAGATGATAAATGGCTTGGAAAAAAAAAAACAAGAAAAAAATGCATGTTCTTTGATCTGATGATCCAGGTCCTGAGATTTTAACCTACATGGATAACAAATAAAGTCAAGCAACATCAAAATAAGCATATGCACAAACACACTCAAAGTAATGCTATTTTAGGGGGAAAATATTTCCACATATCGACTAAAATATGCTATGATCACTCTATGGCATATTATGCAGCTAATAAAGTTATGAGAAGATATTATATATTGCTATATAAAATAAGCAAAAGACAATTATTTAAAGCTACTGTCTCATCTCAAACTGCTCTTTGGCGTTGTTTTCCTCTTTCCTGCGAACTGCTCACAGGGTGGTCACTAATAATCTCCTAATTGTTAATTCTGGTGCCATTGTCAATCTGCAGTTTTGACTGGTTTCAACAGGAGGCTAAATAAACTCGACCTTCTCTGCCATCACCATTCCATTTCCTTGCTCGCTCTCTGCCTCTCTTCTCCCAAGACCCTCCCCCTCCCCCCACACCAAAGCACATACATTTTGCTCCTCCTTTAGTATTTTCTAGTCAGAGATTTGGAAGTCTTCCTTTTACCCTTAAAGTTACCTCCCGAATGCTTGGAATCCCTGCGTTCCTCTCTATCTCCTGTACTACACTGCCTTAAGTTAAAGGCCCTCAGATCTCTTCCCTAAAATATTGCAAGTGCCCTCTGGCTGATGGCTCTGCTTCTGGTTTGTTCCTGCCCTATTTTGTCCTCTACCTTGCCACCATGTGCTCTTTCAAAAATATATCTCTGATCACATCAATCATTTTCTCTTCAAAAGTATTGACTCCCCCAAAGTAAGATAAGTTTAAATAGTCTGTACAGCATGCAAGAAGTTTCCTGCATCCTTGCTTTTTTCAACAGTCTCATTTCTCACTATTCTGTTGTATACAATATCCTGCGATCCCACCCACACTGAACATGTTGGCCTCCCATAGAGTCTGCCTATACCACATTATTTTTTCTCATTTCATTGGCCCCACTGACTCTCTTTGGACCCCTTTTATAGCTCTAGAGCACTCTTTACATACTTCTAATTTAATTACTTACCTGTCCATTTCTCCCACTATATCATGACCTCCTCTGACCAGGTACTGTGTCTTATTCATTTTTGTATGTCCACCTATATTATAACATCTGCACTCAATAGAAACTCAAACCATAACCCTTCCTTGTCATATTGCCAAAAATGTTTTCTCCACGTTGTAATTTCACCCACATACCCACCAATCCCAAGAAATATTTCTTGAATGAATGTATGAAAAATAGATAAATGCATGAAGGACCTGCAGCTATGTAAAATATGCACACATGTGGACAAAGACTGGAAATAAATGTAGGAAAATGAAAACAGTTTTAATAGCTGGATAAAAGCATTTTTCTATTTCTCATTATTGTTTGAAAAAATTACAATAAAAAAGGAAAAGTTCTTCAAAACTCATTGTAACTGCCCACAATTGAAAATTACATTGGTCAGTAAATGCTGGATTACCAATACTCTTATTGCTTATAAAATTAGTACCAATTGTATATACTAGTGCAAAATTTGTTGTTTTCTGGGAAAATTTTTGTGTCAAAAAGATTTCCTGTATAAAGAATGATTGTCCCAAAGTCACAATCCTTAAAATAATTCAAGATATTAAATTTTCTTTTTTCTTATTTCAAATGGACAGGCAATTTCCAAAAGGTTAGCTTAAGGTTTCCATCCTAAGTGGCAAACTTTGCAAGTTCATATATGCAGTTCTGAATGTATGCAAAATGTGAAATTGCAAATGGGAATGAAATTCTCATCAATCAAACATCAAATACTAACAGAATCCAGGAAACAATTTGCATTTCCAATTATGCTATATTGCTTTACATATCCCAAGCTCCCTAGCAGATAAAATAACCTCTTGTGAGAGAGAATAAAATATCATGCTTTCTTAGATTTTATATATACATTCATATATATGTTTGTGTATATATATGTGTGTGTGTGTGTATGCAAAGGAGAGAAAAGTAGCAAGATTGTGTTAGAAAAACACTTTTCTTTTCAATCCACCATGATTAGTATTACTAAAATATTCAAATGATACTACTTTGCATAAGAATATCCTTTGCCCTTAGCTTTATCTTTAGCTAAAGTTGCAAGGAAGAAAAACTTCCACTACTATTGATATATAAAATTAAATAAGGGCAGTGTATTAGTCAGCCAAAAGGGTGCTGATGCAAAATACCAGAAATCTGTTGGTCTTTATAAAGGGTATTTATTTGGGGTAGAAGTCCATAGTTACCAGGCCATAGAGCATAAGTTACTTCCCTCACCAAAGTCTATTGCCATGTACTGGAACGAGATGGCTGCCAACATCTGTGAGAGTTCAGGCTTCTTGGGTTCCTCTCTTCCCAGGGCTGCATTTCTCTCCAGGCTTAGTTCCTCTGTTTCCTCCAAAAGGCCAGCTGTAGACTATCAGGTGAATGGCTTGTCTCTATCCCAGGGCCTTCTCTCCTTCCTCACGACCAAGCTCCTCCGTCTGCTCGCCTCTCTGGGCTCCAGCATCAAAATTCCAACATGAGAACTCCCACTCAAAAACTGCTCCCTCTGTTCTTTGTCTTGCCTTTTATATTTGATTCCACCACCCACCAAGGGTTGGGGCTCAACGCCCTACTGACGTGGCCCAGTCAACGCCCTAATCATAACTTAATCATGCCCATATTAACAGACCAGTTTACAAGCATAATTCAATATCTATTTTTGGAATTCATAACTATATCAAACTGCCAAACTGCTACAGGCAGGAACCCAAATATCTTTTACTGCTTACTAGAAAAACTATATGATAGCATTAAGTTCCCATTCCACTGGCTTGAGAAGCTTAGAAGCAGAAAAGACAATAGAGATCATCTAGTATATTGCTTCCTAAACTTTAGCACATGCTGCTACATTGAAAAATGTAATACTTAAACAGGATGGGGGGAGGGGAGTTACTACATGGTGAACCACTGCACAGCCCTACTCTTAAAATCTTAGGCACCAAAATTTCAACTTTCCTAAAGGAGTCATACAAATTCTGTAATATAATTTCAACTATTGTCTAATTTTGAATAGTCATAGAAAAAATATTTAAATTTTAAGGAATTCAGGGGAAGCAGGTGTAGCTCAGTGGTTGAGTGCCTGCTTCTCATGTATGAGGTCCCGGGTTCAATCCCCAGTATCTCCGATAAAAATAAAAAAGGAATTCTTCCCCAGACACTGTATTTAAAGAAATTTCATCCCATAAGTTCCATCCCATAGGATTTCAAAAATTTACACATCATTTCCAAATATGAGGATCTGAGCAGGCTTCAGCACTGATGTGGCCTGTGATCACTGGGATTGGAAAATTTGTGTGTTTGTCACAGATTGGCTAAAATTGTCTGAGCTTGAACCTCTGGTCCTATCCCTTCTCTCTTTTTTCTTCCTCCTGCTTCTGTTAAGGTCTAGGCTCAGAACCTGGATTTTCCCTCCTCAGCCCCCTCTCCAGGGAAGCCATCCTGGGTTAGGGGCAGCTGGAGTAGGGCTTCGGCCCCTCTCTGGACTCTGACTTCACACTGTTACATTTATTGAGGTCTAGCTGGGGCCTCCTTTTTAACCTGGCCTCCAGCGGGCGTGGACGATGGCTGCTCTGTATGCTCCTTGTCTTTAATTTTCACAACAGTCTTCTCTATATCCCTTCTCCCACAGCTCTGGTGGCATCACCTGCGTCCTCTGAAGGCCAAGGGGGATGGTCGTTGCATACATGGTCGACTCAGACCATGACCATACATGGTCGACTCAGTCTCTCCTTCATCGTGACTCCATTGAAATTGTCATCGTCCGAAATTGTACTCCACTGGTCTTCATAGCAGATAAAATAGAATCTTTTTTAACTTCCTGCTCTTCCTGTCCCTCACGAGATTAATGTTATCAATCTCCCGCAAGGGGAGAACACACAGAGGATTTCTGCCTCGGTCAGCTCATAAAGAAACCCTTCCAGGAAGGTCCAGGTGCTGTCCTTGTACTGGGAATGCAGGGAGACCTTAGCCCACACCCCACACTCAGCCTCCAGCTCATTCAGCTCTTTGATCAACTCCACTTTTGTTAACGGTTTATCTTCAGGCTGGGATACCACAAAATAATTACCGAGAAAAACAAAGCCCACTTTGTGCAGACGCATGAGGGCACCCACTTCAGGTGGAGGCTCCCAGTGCTTATGCCCAGTCTCTGCCCCATCTCCCCACACAGCCCCACAGCTGCTTTTTAAATTTCAACCTTCCATGCTATCTATCCCGTTCACCATGCAGAAATGTGCGGCTGACCACTAGTTTGAAAGATCTAGTCTAGACCAATTTCAACACGGGATGGCCAAGTTGAAACAAAGTCTTCTATTATGAAATGGTGTTCTGTAGGTATTAAGGAAGTTGTGACTACTATTTCTGATCTTTCTGATAAAATAAACACTTTTGAGAGCCTACAATGTGCTCACTTCACTTTGGCCAAATACCTAAGGGTAAATATTTGATAAGATACACGGCAGCAATTTACCAAACATGTACCCACCATGTTTCCACATAGAATGAGCCCCCAAGCCAGTGATAATCCTGCTCCACCATTTCCTGTTTCATTGCTATAGAGGGTAATACTTCACTCTCAAAAGATTCCACTTCTCAGGTTGCACTATGCTGTTTCTCATAAAGAAGTATTCCACTGGGTATTTGAAGAACCACTTAAAAACTCCATGAAATCATCCCTTAGATGCAGTACTGATATGCAACCTAGTCAAATGTCCAACCTGTTAGACTTGAAATTCAGAAAATAATAACAGGCTTGTCATCTCGCCTTTACTATTTCATTTCTATCATTACTGCTAGCACTGATGAAAGGACTCAAAATGATAGATGATGGTTATACAAGTTGAATAAATCTTAGACCCTTGCATGCCTCTCAGACAGAAAATACTCCTTATAATTGTTAGCTTGGACCCACACTTCAATTCCATCTTAAGGGCAAGATATGTAAATTTCCAAGAGACTACAGTGGAATTCTTGATGTATTTTACTTATGAAAGATGGACTATTGGCATATGTTTTGGTGAGAATTATCATGGATAGAGCTGATAAAAATACAACTTTGTGCACTGGAAAAGGGATCGCAAAATGCTCATCTGTGTTCAGAGGCTTAAGTTAGTTACCCCAAGCCTTTCCCATTACAAGATTCTGAGTTATTCTGCACCCTTGACCACATGGGAATTAGGCAGAAATCAACAACTTTAAGCTGTAATTTGAAAGCCATTTAAATGGAGGACTAGACAAGGAAAAATATCCTCTCCAGAATGGATATTACCTGTATCATTATCAACACAAGTTGCATTTATTTCATTGAAAAAGGGAAGGAAAAAGGCTTTGAAAATTCCCTGCCTAAATAGAAATACATAGATCCAGACAGATTCCTTCCTTCTCTAAGAAGTCCACTTCCCTGAGAAAGCGGCCTCCAGCCACATTAGGCAGGGTAGTCACAGCCTACAGCCAATGATTCTTTAAGCCAGCGGACCACAAAAATATTTCTTTCTTTTAAAAATCAGAAGAGAAAATGAGCTATTAGGTCAAAGAAATGCTTTAATAGATATTATTATATTAGTCTTTATACTAATACAATCATAAGATATAATTTTTAAAAACATATTTTAGGGAAGAAGGGACCTATTAAGACAAAAGTTTCTAAGCTGATAAAAGTCATAATGTGGCCCTGCCCCAGAAGCCTTACTTGCCTTCTGTGACCCTACATCCCTGGCCAGAGATGACTGGAATAGGGATCCACACTTGACCTAAGTCAGGCCTATGAGATTATTTCTCTTGGGAGTTTGGAATTGATATTTACGCTTTTTAGCAATTCTAGCTTGTGCTTTTGAACTGGGGACCTGTACACTTGGAGGCTTTGGTAGAGTCATGTGCATGAAAAAGTGAAGAAAGACTGTCTGCACCAGAGAGAGAAGAATGAGCAACCATGTTCCTGGCACTCTCCAGTGTCTGTAAAATGGTTGGTTTTTCAAACTACCTTCCTGGATTCCATGAGGTGTCCCAAGATCATTCTATTAAATTCCATTTTTGTCTAAGCTGTTTGAGGTGATTTTCTGCTAATTTAATCTAAGAGTACCAACTAAAACAAGAGGGTAAATGTAGATTAAATTATTGCATGCCCATATATTACTGTCATTGATATTTTGCTTCATATATTTTTTTCTCTATTCATTGACTTTTAATTTTTAAAAAGGCATTTCATATGTTTCCACCTGCTTCTCCTAAACTTGGTCCTTATAACCTGAGTTTTGCCCATAAATTAAAGTCTTAAGTTTTGAAAATATACACATCATCACATAATGACAGAGCATAGAGTCTAGAGTCAGACAACCTGAGTTCAAAGTCTGCCTCTGCCATACTGTGAGGTCATAGGCAAGTTGTTTTCTCTCTCTGAGCCTCAGTTCCCTTAATTGTAAAACAGGATTGCAAAGAGTACTGTCTTAGTTTCCTGGGGCTTCTAAAACAAAGTACCACAGACTAGTTGGCTTACAACCACAGGAATTTATTTTCTCACAGTTCTGGAGGCTAGAAGTCTGAAATCAAGATGTGAGCAGGGTCATACTTCCTTCTAAAGGAAAAGATCCAAGCCATGCCTTACACCTGACTTCTGATGGGTGACCTGCAATCCATGGCATTCCTTGGCTTGTGGCGGCATAACTCAATCTCTGTCTCTGACACATAGCCATCTTTTTCTATCTGTCTCCTGCTTACTGTCAGTTTCAGTTTGCTAAAGGCTGCCAAGGCAATATACCAGAAATGGGTTGGCATTTACAATGGGGATTTATTAATTTATAAGCTTACAGTTCCGAGGCTGAGAAAAATGTCCCATCAAGGCATCATCAGATCAGGCACATGGCAGGGCACAATAGCAGCATCTGCTGGTCTCTGCCTTCTCTTCAAGACTGCTTTCAGCTTCTGGCTGCCACCAGCTTTCTTTCTGCTCTGTGACTTTCTCTCTCCCGGGTTCTGGTGGTTCAGCTTTTGGCTTCCAGGGCTCCTGTCTCAGCCTCTAGAAGGTTTTCTATGTGTCTCTACATGTTTCTTCTATTTATAAAGGATCCAGTAAGAGGATTAAAACCCATCCAGCATCATGCAATCTAATTAAAGATCCCTACCTGAAGTAATTTAATCAAAAGGTCCACCTACAATAGGTTTACATGCACAGGAATGGATTATCTCTAAGGATATTATCTTCTGGGGTCCACCCAGCTTCAAACTGTCACACCATCTATGTCTGAATTTCCTGTGCTAAAAAGGAAGCAAATCACATTGGATGCCACCGTAATTCTCTTTGGCTTCATCTTACCTAATAACATCTTCAAAGATCGTATTTCCAAATAGGGTCTCATTCATGGGACTGGGGATAGGATTTGAACTTATCTTTTTGGGAGACACAATTAAATCCATAACAAGTGCCTACCTCTTAAAGGTGTTATGAAACATAAATGGATTGCTATATGCAAAGTGCCTGGCATACAGCAAGTACCGCGTAAGGGTTTGTTTTTATCGTTATATAGTCTGAGCCTTCGCTTAGGCACTGCCCTTCATGAAGTTTGCCCTTTAAGATTGACTTAATGGAAAGGCATTTGCACGTCAGACGATAGGAGATAAATCCAACAAATACCAGGGTCCTTTCACCTCAGGGAAATTTCTAAGTGTCCAATGGTGTGGGGCACGTCACGATATCTCTTCTAAGGTAAAGGATAAGCTGTGGCATCTGGCCCCTCCTACAACCAAAAAAGAGGCACAACACCTAGTTGCCTCTTTGGATTTTGGAGACAATATATTCCTAATTTGGGTGTGCTACTCTGGCCTATTTACCAAGTCAGTCTGAAAGCTGCTAGTTTTGAGTGGAGACCAGAACAAAAGGAGTCTTTGCAACAGGTCCAGGCTGCTGTGCAAGCTGCACTGTCACTTAGGCCATATGATGCAGCAGATCCAAAGTGTCAGTGGCAAGTAGAGATGCTGTCTGGAGCTTTTGGCAGGCCTGCATGGGAGAGTCAGAGCACAGATTCTTAGGTTTTGGAACAAAGCCCTGTCATTCTTTATAGATAACTACTCTCCTCTTGAAAAACTGCTTTTGGTCTACTACTGGGCCTTACTAGAGACTGAGCACTTAACCATGGGCCACCAAATTACCTTGAGATCTGAGTAACCCATCGTGAACTGGCTATTGTTTGACCCACCATGCCATAAGGTTGGGTGTGCACAGCAGCACTCCACCATAAAACGCAAGTGATATATAAAAATATAGGACTTGAGCAGACCTTAAAGGTACAAGTAAATTACACAAGAAGGTGTCCTAAAAGACCATGGCCCCCATTCCTGCCACATTATCACATCTTTCCCAGCCCACAGCTATGACCTCTTGGGGCATTCATTACCCATCAGTTGACTGAGGAAGAGAAAGTGCAGGCCTGGTATATAGACCATTCTGCACGATATATAGGTACCACTCAAAAATGGATATATGCAGCACTGCAACTCCTTTCTGGGACATCCTTGTAGGAAGTGTTGAAGGAAAATTCTCCCAGTGGGCAGAACGTCAAGAAGTGCACTTGTTCATTTTGCTTGGAACAATAAGTGGCCAGAGCTGCATTTGTTTGCTGATTCATGGGCTGTTACCAATGATTTGGCTAGATGGTCAGGGACTTGGAAGGAACATAATTGGAAAATTGGAGACAAAGAGGTCTGGAGGAGAGGTATGTGGATAGACCTTTCTGAGTGGGGAAAAACAACATGAAGATATTTGTGTCCCATGTGAATGCTCATCAGAGGGTGGTTTCAGCAGAGGAAGGTTTTAATAATTAAGTGGATAGTATGATGGTTCTTTGGATAGCATTAGACTTGTTCCCCAGCCACTCTTGTCATTGTCCAATGGGCTCACGAGCAAAGTGGTCATGGTGGTAGTGATGGAGGTTACACCTGGGCTCAATAACATGGACTTCCACTAAGTCTGACCTGGTTACAGTCACTGCTGAGTACCCAATCTGCCAGGAGCAGAGACCAACACTCAGGCTTGGATATGGCACAATTCCCTGAGGTGATCAGCCTGTTACCTGGTGGCAATGTTGTATTCTAACTGGAATAGACACATACTCCTGATATGGGTTTGCCTTTCTTGCATACAATGCTTCTACCAAACTGTCATCTGTGGACTTACAGAATGCCTTATCCACCATCATGGTATTCCACACAATGTTTTGCTTCTCATCAAGGAAACCACTTCATGGCAAATGAAGTGTGAGAATGGGCACACATGCACATGGAACTCACTGGTCTTACCATGCTCCCCATCATCCTGAACAGAATGGTGGAATGGCCTTTTAAAGACTCAAAAATGGTGACAACTAGGTGGCAATACCTTGGATGGCTGGGGCAATGTTCTCCAGGAGGCTGTGTATTCTCTAAATCAGCATCCACTCTATGGTGCTGTTTCTCCATAGCTAGAGTTTATGAGTCCAGTAATTAAGGGGTAGAAATGGGAGTGGTGCCACTCACTATTAACTCTAGTGATCCACTAGAAAAAAAATTTTGCTTCCTGTCCCTGCAACCTTAAGCTCTGCTGCTCTACAGGTCTTAGTTCCAAAAGGAGGAGTGCTTCCACCAGGGAACACAACAACAATTCCATTGAGCTGGAAGTTAAGACTGCCACCTGGCCACTTTTGGGTCCTCAAGCCTAAGAATCACAGACAAAGAAGGGAATGACTGTACTGGCTGGGGTGATTGATACTGATCATCAGGGGGAAATAGGACTGCTATTACACAATGGAGGTAGAGAAGACTTTGCCTGGAATATAGGAGATCCCCTAGCATGTCTCTTAATACTACCATGCCCTGTGATTAAAGTCAATGGAAAACTGCAACAACCCAATCCAGACAGACTACTAATGGCCCAGAAGCTTCAGGAATGAAGGTTTGGGTCACCCCAATAGGCAAAAAACCATGGCTAGCAGAGGGACTTGCTGAGGGTAAAGGGAATATGGAATGACTAGTGGAAGAAGGTAGTTAAATATGAGCTATGACCACTTGACCACTTATAGATATGAGGACTGCAATAATTACTAATAGTTTTCTTTGTTTTTTTATGGCTATGTTTGTATATATACATAAAGCAAATATCTTTGTTTTCTTCCCTGTCTTATCCCTTATCACATGATATAAGCTGTTTTAACTTCACATCACAGTATTTAAATTATAGTATATCAAGTTTAAGAGTGAATATTACACAAGGACTTACACCCTATTCTGGGGAAAGTTAGTGCATTTCCACTTGTACACAGGACAGTTGAGTTTTGTTAGGCAAAAATATGACTGTTACTGGGTTTTTTTTAGAGATTAAGTATGGTTTAAGGAAATGTGCATGGGTGCCAAGTTGACAAGGGGTGGACTGTGATGGTTAAGTTCATGTGTCAATTTGGCTAGGTTATGGTGTCCAGTTGTTTGGTCAAGAAAGCACTGGCCTGATTGTTACCGTAAGGATATTTCATGGATTTAAATCATAAATAAGTTGATGGCATCTGTGGCTGATTACATCTGCAATCAAATAAGGAGATTGCCTTCAATAATGAGAGAAGTCTCAACCAATCAGTGGAAGGCCTTAAAAGGATAAGTGACGATTTCAACAGAAAGGAGAATTTCCATCTTTACTTCAGCCTGCCAACTTCTCCTAGTGAATTCATAGGAAACCTTCATCAGAATCCTCAGCTTGCAGCCTGTCCTGTGGAATTTGAACTTGCCCATCCCCACAGTCACATAAACCAATTCCTATAAAAATCTCGTATTTATATAATATATATTGTATTATGTATCTCCTGCCTGCTCTGTCTCCCTAGAGATCCCTGACTCACACAAGGCAGACCTCACCAGCTGCCCTCTGGTGGTTGGAGCATAGACTTACCTTGAGAATAGGCTGCCTGGGTTTAAAAATGCCACTTACTTCCCCAGGACCTCAAAGTATGTTACCTGACTTTCCTCACCTGTAAAATGAAGATATTACTGGTTCCTACTCTAAGGAGTTTGTCATATTAAGCGATTTAATGTATGCAAGTGTTACATCCTAAGTGTATATGAATGTTAATTGTCATCATTGTTATTAGCCGAACTAACCTGCCAATAATCCTTACCATTTACCAGAGCAACCAGTAGACCTAGCACTGAGCCTTGATGACGTTTATGGCCAGGCTTATGCTGCACCCAAAGAGTTCCATGAATTTTCAAAAATTCTCTACTTTATTGGAATATTATAGTTAGGGTAAATGTCCTAATTTGAGTGGCTTTGATTTATGTATAAACACCAATTAGTTTTCTTCTTTGGTTGGGTTCAAGTTTTAATTTTTAAAATATTAATTACAAGAGCAATGCTTGAGAAGCATGAATCTTAAATTTGTCATTTAAATTGTAAGTGAAAAGAAAAATATAGTGTCTGAACCAAATATCTGTAACAACATACGAGGCAATTAAATATTTTTGCACCACCATCCCCAAAGAGTATTTAGCCTTGTTCTCCAGGGGAATAATGATGTACAAATAATTTATTGATGTTTGTAATATATATAAAGGTACCTGAAATTTTTTTGCCTCCCTCTGGGAAAGGAATCTAATTTTCTTAAAACTAAAAAGACAACTGATTTCCCTAAGGTACAGAAATCAATAGAATTTATATATATTTGATAATTTGATCATGACTTTTTCAACATTTCTGTGTATGCGACCAATAGAAAACTACAATTATATGGAAAACATTCAAAGCAAGCTCCTAATTTATTTGCATTTTAGAGCAAGTAAGTTGACAATGCAATATCACTTAGCTGATATTATAGAGCAAGTCAGAAATTTACTCACGACTCTGATAAAATAGATCACTTTGGATTTCTATATTTGGATAATTGGGGAAGTCCAAAACATAGAAGTAACAACATTTCCCATAATGGTGCTAATTACTGCACAGTATCTATAACCTTTAGAGCACAGAACTTAATTAAAACAAAAATAACAGATGGTGTTTCAGGAAAACAAGCCTTTATATTGCTTTTAATTTTTTTTCTTTTCATATGCAACCATTAGAGAAAACCATGTTGGAAGTTCATTGAGACTTACTTGTATTTTGTTTTCTATTCTGCATTCTGTATTTTTCATTCCAATAAACAACATAATTAAATTAATCTTAGCTCAAAAAAAGAAAAAATATTACTCTGATTAAATGTCATATTGGAAAACACATTCTATTTTTTTTTTTCACAAAAGTTCCATTCATTTGATGAGATAAAGGGATGTCTTTAAATTTATATTGTATTTCATATCATGACTGTTTTTGTTCATACTCTAAGTATATCTATTTGCCTTTGGAAGTTGACCACTTTGGAAAAATTCAGATTAGAGCAAAGGGAAATACTGGTTAGAGATTGAAACAAGGGGCATCTTCAAATATCAGTTTGTATCTGCATCATTTTCTATAAACAAAAAACAAACACAAAATCTGTCAAAAGCTACAAAAATAATTGAGGGTCTTGCAGTCAGACACACATGTAGAGGGGGTGACATCATGACTTATAACAGCTTTGTTTTAAGTTTTGCTAAGTTTTGAAAAGTCTGCTGACTTTTCTTTGTGGCTTTTTCTCCCTTCCCCCAGATGATGAGTAGTCAAATTTTCAACACAGGACCATCTACGTGGCTGTTGACATCTGGAGCCATACTAAGCAGTCCCATTCCTAATCCAAAACTCAAATTAGCAACAATAACCACTATGTGTACTCATGCATCTACCTGCTTTTACATTTAACTCTTTGGTCTCCATTTGTTCTCCTCTACCACAATGAACATTCACTTTCTCCAATCAGAAAAATTGGATATCAACTCATTAGTGACTCAATTAAACTGTCTAATCCTTGAATTTTTAGAAAAAGACTGAAGTCAAATTTTACCTTGTAATAAATGGAACATGATATAAAACAGACCTACAAATGTAAGATAAACCACCCTAATGTGGGTATTATTTGTATTAGCTACTACTGTGTAACTTACCATTCAGACTGATTCCACAGTCTTCCAAAAAAAATGACTGAATTCATTTTAACCGTCAATGCCTTAGATACACTCTGTGCAAACTACTTGCCCTATTTTTGACATTATAAAGCCAGGAAAAGATGAGAGGTTCTAATTCAATATGCTGTATAATGATCAATTTTATACTTGGTCTTTAAAGCCGTCACCAAATCTGGCTATATCTCTCTAGGTTAATTAAAGTTTGGTCCTCCTTGAAAAATGGTCTGTCCAGAATTTTCCCTGTCTTGTTATTCTATGAATATCTGCTGAAAATAATTCACTATCACATATCCTGTTATCTGATGATCAAAACTATATTATAATGAGTTGACTTTTTTTTTTATCATTTGTACAGATTCCAAAGCAGCTTTGGAATTAAATAAACGTTATACTCGTTTTACACTGAAAGTTCAGTGTGTAGCATAAGGCCTAATTCAAATATACCAAAATACCACATTGGTTATGAACACCCTTACTTGATATTATGTTTAAAATGTCACAGATAAACTCAAGAATTAGTTCATTCCTCATATCAGATTACATGGAGCCAGAATTTGGCTGTTACGATTAGGCAAAATACGAAATGTTTTACTAAACCATAAAGTCTACTTGGCATTGGAATTGGCTTTTTTTTTTTTTTTTTCAAAATAAATCACATCATGAAAGCCACTGGTCCTCTTATTCCACATAAGTATAAATCCTTGCTGAATCTAAAGATTTATGTTTTCAGTTTGGCCTTCCTTTTCATTACTGGAGAGCTTAATTTCTTTTCATTACTTGGGATTGTCTCATTTTCTTTCCTCTCTTTCAATTCTCTGCATCTATTACACACCTGTATTTGCCTTTGATAATGGAAAAAAAGACTCATCACTTTCAATGCTCACTAAACATATCTTCATTATCTAGGATATATCTTCACCAAAATATATTAAAATGTCACCAGAGAAAAATGAACGCATATAGAATATATGAATATTGCTGGTCTTGATCTGTATCTCTATCTCATTAGCATGCAGCCTACTGGCTGAATGCCTACACTTCAAGCACACACAAAAAATCAAAAGCAACAAATAATAATTAGATTTGAGAACATCAGGCACAAAAAAGGAAGGGTCCTCTCTGATTGTGTTAGCATTTTACCAGTTATTCATCAATTTACCTTTTCCTTAGTCAATCTTTGCATCACAATCAAGCAAATCCCATTTGTCCCTTTACTCCACAAATATTTATTATGTTCCTTCTATGTACCAAGAGCTATCTTAGGCACTGGGAACAAAGAATATGAACAAAACCAGTGAAGTCCCTGCTTTCATAAAGTTTATATTCTAGTATAGGATAAGCAACAATAAACAAATAAATATATAGTATGTCAGATGGTGGTAGGCATTAAGGAGAAAAATAATAAAGCAGAGTGAGGAGCTAGAGCATTTCTTGGAGACAGGGAATTGCTGTTTTATCTGGATCACATCTGAGCAGAGACTTAAAGGGAAAAAAGGAAGCAAGTCAGACGAATATCTGGGATAGGAGGCTTACCTGGCGGAAGATTGAATGTACAATAAAAACCTTCATTAATATGAACTGATCATGATTGGCTTGGGGAAGATGTCTTGTCTCAATTAATGAAAGAGAATTATAAATGCTTTGAAATATTGTATACTATTTCATTTTCTTGGAAATTATGGAAAGTTCTCAGAAGACATTGTTCACTAAACTTTTAATTGTACTTTCTAAACCCTTATAAGTTTGTATTACTTAATAAATGACCACAAACCAAGTTTCAGCTATTTAAGGTTGTTTTAATTTTTTTTTTTAATCAAGGAAGGATAAATTAGTGAGGTTTATTGTAATGCATAGCTGGTTGGTTATTTGTAAAGAAATTTTTCTGAAAGTTTCCACATGGTGGGAATAGAGGGAGCACAAGGAAAATGAGATGTCCTTCTTCTTACTTAAGAGGTTAGATTTCAAGTGCCACTTGTGTATTTTAAATATAGACTGTTGCTCTTTGGTGGTAGTGTGGATGCTTTCTATAAGAAGATGCTGAGATCTTTGAAATTGAATACAAATCTTTATCCTCATGGGCATTCTCCAAAGGCAATCGGATAAATGCATTTAGGTGTTTGAACATAAACAGTGAATGTAAAAAGAAGAGTACTTACAAAATGGAGTAATATGCCAAATAAATAGAGTACCATCTATTTTGTTCTTGGAGATGAACAAAATTCTTCCATTTTTCCTTGTAGTGTCTGTACCCATTAAATGCTTTGATTAATGATTGGCATTTAGGAAAAAAAAAACAAACATTATATCTCTTTTCTCTTTGACCATGAGACCACTAGGGACTTATTTTTGCTCAGGAGAGTGAGTAAAAAAGCAAAGATTTCTAGAGGTTCACAGATACCCCAATTCAAACAGATGGAGTGTGCAGATGACAGGTAACACTTTAATCGCTAGATGAAGCAGTTTTTTAACATGGTAAAGTCTGAACTTCAACATGAATTTTGCTCTAAAAATAAGTAAATTATTTGGAGAAACAGAATGAATTTATACCCTATAGAAACAATTTAGGGTGCTGATTCCCTAAAGTTTTCCCCAAGACTAAGAAATATTGGCCAAGAACAACAGGAAAATTCCTACCCAATAATGTGAGAAGTTTGAAATTTTATTATATTTTGCCTTTATTCTCAGAACCACCTATATAGGGCATAGTAGATACTTTTTCATTTACCTTTTTCAGTGTTTTCATGTGTAAAATAGTTAAGGGAAAAAGAATCATTTTTTAAATGCTGAAACACAGGATTTAGATAAAATTTTAAAGAGCTGTGTGGATCATTGAAGCAATTTAGTAGATAATTCATGCAAAAATTCACAGATCTGGTATTTCAGGCAAAATTTATTTTGTTAGACTTGATGCCTACATATCCTGATAATCACCTTGGTTTCCTCTTTACTTTTCAGGGAAAGACACAGGCTAAGTAATTTCAGTAACATATATTACCTATATGTGCTTTCATTACCATCGTCCATTTAATCAACATTTATGCTTGGTTGACTTTTCTTAATTAAAAACAGGAAGATTAACTTACTCATTAATTTATGATCTAAAAAGTATAAGCTTCCACCTTGGCAAACCAATATTTCACACATGCAAATGAATGTGTGATTGTACTGATTTTTAGTAACAACATAGCATAGTGACCTTAAAAGGGATAACATGGTGCTAATATAGTGTAAAAGTAAATCAACTAATGTTAATTGAAAAAAAGTAGAATACTCTATTGTATATCTGCTATGATTAAAAGTTTGTTAGAATAAGACAAGGATTGAATGGAAACAAAGGGAAAATATATATGCATTAATTTCCTGTAATCATAAGTTGGATTCACCCAGATTTAGATTCATCCAAAATTTAGTGAATGCCTATTATACACTTTTGCTAGGTGATTTCATTGTCATTATCTCATAATTTCTTATCAGTCTTGTAAGAAGACTTATTATCCTTATTTTACATTTTAAATAAGAAGTATCAAAGAAGATAAGGGACTCAAGATCACACAGTTTTGTGAGAAACTGGAATGTGAGAAGGAAGCCAGGGTTTTGTTTTGTTTTTTATTTTTTTCACATATTTCCTACAATACATAATGGTTTTTGTTTATTTGAGAAATTGTAGGTCTACAGGAAACTCATACAGAAAATAAAGTTCCTATGCCTCCCTACTCACACACACAGTTTTCCCCATTATTAACATTTTACGTTGGTGCGGTACCTTTGTAAAACAGGTGAAAAAATATTATTATAATTATAATATTCACTACGGTCCATAGTTTCTGTTAAAATTCATTGTTTGTGTTGTAGAGTTCTACAGGTTTTTTAAAAATGTTATTCTAATAACATATATACAATATAAATTTTCCCTTTTAACCACATTCAAATATACAATTCAGTGGTGTTAATTACATTCATAATGTTGTGCTACTGTTGATGACATCCATTACCAATACTTTTATATTATGCCAAACAGAAATTCTGTACCAAATAAGCATTAACTCCCCATTTCCTACCCACACCCAGACCCTGGTAACCTGAAATCTAGTTTCTGACAGAATGAATTTGCATATTTTAATTATTTCATATCAGTGAGAGCATATAATATTTGGCACCGTTGTCAAAAATCAATTGCCCATAAATGTGGGGTTCATTGATGAATTCTTAATTTGACTACTCTGCTGTTTGATTACTATAGTTTTGTTATAAGTTTAAAAATAAGAAATATGAGTCTCCAAATTTGTTCCTTTTTATTTTTTTGAGATGATTCTGGCTATTTCGGGTCCCTTAAGCTTCCATATAAATTTGATGACTGGCTTTTCCATTTCTGCTAAGAAGGCTGTTGGAATTTTCACTGGGGTTGCACTGAATCTGTAAATAACTTTGGATAGAATCAACATCTTAATGATAGTCTTCCAATCCATGAACATAAAATGTCCTTCCATTTATTTAGGTTTTCTTTGGTTTCTTTTAGCAATGGTTTGTAGTTTTCTGTGTACAAGCCCTTTGCATCCTTAGTTAAATGTATTCACAGATATTTGATTCTTTTAATTGCTATTGAAAATGAAATTCTTTTCTTGATTTCTTCTTCTGATTGTTTATTACCAATGTATAAATACTCTACTGATTTTTTATCAGTCTTACACTCTGCCACTTTGCTGAAATCATTTATTAGCACTAAAAGCTTTGCTGCATATTTTTCAGAATTTTTATATACAGAACCATGTCATCTGCAAATAAGGAAAATTTCACTTCTTCCTTTCTAATTTGGATGCATTTCATTTCTTTTTCTTGCCTAATTGCTCTGTCATGCACTTCCAGTACAATTTTGAAAAACTGTAGTGCCGTGATCTTTGCCGTGATCTTAGAGGGATGTTAGCAATGGGTTGTTTTATATATGTCTTTTATCATGTTGAAAAAGTTTCCTTCTATTCCTAGTCATCAGAGTGTTTCTATCAAGAAGGGATGTTGTATTTTTGTCAAATACTGTTTCTGTGTCAATTGAGATAAACATGTAGTTTTCCTATGTTGAATCACCCTTGCTTACCTGGGATAAATCACACAGGATCATGGTGTATAAATCACACTGGATCATGGTGTATAATTCTTTTAATGTGAGGTTGGATTTACTTTGCTACAATTTTGTTGAGGATTTTTGCATCTATATTCATAGAGGATATTTGAATGTAATTTCTTTTCTCATGGTATCATTATCTGGCTTTGGTATTACAGGGATGTCAGCCTCAGAATATGAGTTAGGAAGTGTTCTCTCCTATTCAAAATTTTTTTGGAAGTATATGAAAAAGATGGGTACTAATTCTCCTTACAAAGTTTGATAAGGAGTGTAGCCATCTGGTCATGGGCATTTTTTCATTGGAAGATTTTTGATTACTGATTCGATATCTTTATTGCTTTTGGTCTGTTGAGATCTTCTATTTCTTTTTGAGTCCATGTAGGTCATTTATGTGTTTCTAGGAATTTACCAATTTCATATGGGTTATCTAAATTGTTTAACATACAACTGGTCATAGTATCCTCCAACAATTCTTTTTATTTCTGTGGAGTCAGTATTAATATCCCTCCTTCTGTTTTGATTCTTATTTATTTGTGTCTTCTCTCTCTCTCTGTTTTTCTTTGTTAGCCTAGCTAAAGGTTTGTCAATTTTATTGAGCTTTTCAAAGAACCAACTTCTGGTTTTGTTGATTCTCTCTATTGCTTTTTAGTCTCTATTTCATTTATCTCCACTCTAATCTTTGTTTTGTCCTCCCTTCTGCTCACTTCAGGTTTGGTTTCTTCTTCCTTTTCTAGATCCTTTAGTTGTGAGGTTAGGTTTCTGATTTGAGATCACTCTTTTTTAATGTAAGCATTTAGAGCTATAACTTTCTTTCTCAGTGCTGCCTTTGCTACATCCCAAAAGTTCAGGTATGTTGTGCTTGCATTTTTAAATTTGCCTCAAAATATTTCCTAATTTCCCTTGTGATTTCTTCTTTGACCCATTGGCTGTTTAAAAGTACATTGTTTAATGTCCATGTATTTGTGAATTTTCAATTTCTCACTCTGTTATTGATTTCTAGCTCCATTCCATTTTGGTTGGAGAAGACACATTGCAGGCTTTCAATATTTTTCAATTTAAAGAGACTTGTTTTGTGATCTAACATATGGTCTATCTTGGAGAAAAATCTATGTGCAATAGAGAAGGAATGTGTATTCTGCTGTTGTTTGATGAAGTGTTCTATATATGTCTGTTAAGTCTAGTTAGTTTATAGTATCTTTCAAGTGTTCTATTTCCTTATTGATCTTCTGCGTGGGTGTTGTAACCATTATTGAATGTGATGTATTGATGTATTTTACTATTAATGTAGAAACATCTATCTCTCCCTTCAAATTTGTCAATATTTTCTTCATATATTTTGGTTCTCTGTCACTAGATGATTATATATTTATAATGGCTATAGACTCTTGTGAGGTAACCCCTTTATCAGTATATAGCGACCTTCTTTTTCTCACATAATAATTTTTTTTACTTAAATGAATATGTTGTTTTATATTAGAATAGCTACCCCAGTTCACATTTGGTTACTGCATGGTATTTTTTTTTTTCATTCTTTCATTTTCAACCTACTTATGTCTTTGACTTTAAGGTGAGTCTCTTTTAAATAGCATATAGTTAGATCATGCTTTTTAAAAAATATCCATTCTGCCAATCTGTACCTTTTGACTGGAAAGTTTAATCCATTTACATTTAAAGTAACTACTGATAATGCAGGATTTTCTTCTGCCACCATGCTATTTTCTCTTTGTAAGTCTTATATTTTTTTGTCCCACAATTCTTCTGTTAATGCTTACTTTCATATTTATTTACTTTTTTTTTGTATTGTACCATTTTGAGTCCCTTCTCATTTCCTTCTGTATATATTTTTCAGATATTTTCTTTGTGGCTACCATGGGGCTCAAATTTAATATCTTAAATCTGTAACAATCATGTTAGATTTGATATCAACTTAACTTCAATAGCATACACAAGCCCTGTTCCTATATGCCTTCACCCTTCTATGTTTGTGTTGTACTTGTGTAGCAGTTTGGCATTGTTATGAATTCCAAAAGTAGATATTGGATTATGTTTGTAAACTGGTCTGTTTCTCTAGGCGTGTTCCCCTTTGATTATATTAAATTCAGAGGTTTCACTTTTACTTGATTAAATTATGATTAAGGTTTTGACTAGTCCAAGTCAGTAGGATATTGAGTTCCCGCCCCCTTGGTGGGCAAGAACTCTCAGAGAAAACCACACAGCAGAGGAGAGAGAGTTGGAGTTTTGATTCTGGAGCCCCAGGAAGTAAACATACAGGAGAAGAACACAGAGGAATTGAGACAGCTCCATAGACATGGCAGAGGCCCCAGGAAGAGAGAGAGCCTGATAGTCTACAGCTGACCTTGTGGAGAGAACAGAACATCTGAGCTTGGAGAGAAATGAGCCCCAGGAGAGAGATGAGACTTATCCCAGCCTACAGCTGAGATTGGAAGAAGTTGGGAAGACAGAGCCTTAAGAGGAAGAGGAAGATTGAACCCTTGCAGATGTCGGTAACCATTTTGCTCCAACACATGTGTTGCCTTTGGTGAGGGAAGTAACTTACTGTTTATGGCCTGATAACTGTAAGCTTCTACCTCAAATAAATACCCTTTATAAAAGCCAACAGATTTCTGGAACTTTGCATCAGCACCGCTTTGGCTGGCTAATACAACTTGTTATGTATTATCTCTTTATACGTTGTATGTCCAAACCATAGATTTATCATTCCATTTTATGCATTTTAAGGTGTTTACCCTGGGGTTTAGTCCTTGAGTTGTCTGCTCCTTAAGTTTGTATTCAGCTAATGATACAACAGAGATTTCTTTGAGTTCCAGGAGCTAACAAAACAAAAAAACCAATGCAGAAAACACCTTTCACAGTCTTTGCAAATTGACTCTGCATTACCTGATGCTCTCCTTAATAGTTTAGCCCTCCTATCAAGAATACCAGCCTGAGACCTGATTGAAGTGCAGAGTCCTCTCCATCTTTCTGAGCCAGTGTCTTGTCCTGGGCTTGCGTTTTTTGTGGATTTACAAATTCTAACATTTACAGGGGAATCTGAATGTCTCCTCTGTTCCTTATGAAATAGACTTCACCCCCCTCCCAGGAGCTCTATTGTGTCTTATAGCCAGTAATCCTTTGACCCCAGGCCCTGAGTCTTAATTGTTTCTTACATTGCTTTAGTTGTCTGAAAGCTTCTCTGCTTCTGTCTGCAGAGCACATTCTAGGACATAGAGGCAGAAAAGAGTTTCTTGGTTCAGTGTTAAGTCTGCCACCTGAAAAATTAGTGCTGACATACAGATACCCAGTGTGCTTACGGGAGTTACTCTTCTCCTTCTGGAACAGGACCAGGGACCCACAATGAGACCACAGGCTGGCTCCACATTGCACCAGGGAGTAGGTGGGTGAGGGGTCAGCAAGGGTACCAGGAGCTTCTACCATTTTTAAAGCTGTGTTTTCTCGATTTCATACTCACTCAGTTACTGCAAATCTTTAGCTGTTTTCTAGAGTTTTGAGGAAAATGGGTTTTCCAGTTTTTGTTAGTTGTTCAAAGATTCTGTGAGAGAACAGCATCATGGGTCATCTTACACTGCCATCTTAGTCCACATAATGGTTTTATAAAAGAAAGAAATAAAACAAGAAAGCCTAATTATTTACCACCCAGTGTCTTAACAAATATATAATACAGGCTATATATAATGCAATAAGAGAAACTAATCTAAGGGCCAAGTTTGTTTAATGATGCCTCATCAATCCTTTTGCATACAACCATAGGCTAGCTATAATCCTTTCCCAATAGTGAATCCCCAAGCTGTCTCATCAGATAATGCACCTCAGAGGGCTGCACCATTTTGTGGGGGCACCAAATTCAAATAAATACTCCCCAATCATATTCTTGACTAGCCAATTGTAAAATCCCCACCCCTGTTATTATATAAAAAGCACAGTACCCAGGTTTACAGGCTCTTCTTTTGCTCCCTACCTACCTGGTTGAGCCTCATGATGCTTATATGTTCCCCTTGTGGCCCTGTGAGGAGTGCAGTGACTCTGTCTAGGATTTATGAGTAAAACAAAATTTCTTTCAAGCATCTCTTGTATCCTCCTTGTTACCCCTGATTGCCAATAATACAATCCTCAAAAAAATATATGATAAACCAGATATCACTATCATTAGGTTTTCAGGAATTATGTGTTACATTACATAGAAGGACAATACTGGAAGTAAGCATGATTCGTAGTTGTGAGGAGATTTTGGTTAAACTTTAATTTCTGAGAAAGAGAAGAGTCCAAAGATTTAGAAAGTAGTAAATAGATAAGAGTCCTGCTGAGGACAAAGGGGCAAAGGAACAGAGAAAAACTGTAGAAAAGGCAAAAAGTAATTAAGAACAGAGCATTCTTTGGTTGATATTAAAACAAGCTTATAGATTAGTTAGTAGATTAAACAGACATGGCCTAGGAAAGCCCAGTAAACTAAAATAAATTCTTTATCCAACATAGACCACTGAAAATAAAAAGTTGGAATGAGAAGAACTTATGTTAGCTCAAACACTATTTAGGAAATAGAATTCTCATCTAATGACTATAATTACTTTCAAAAGAGTGAAATGAGAGTATTCATGAATATTCCTTAATGTCCCAAAATGATGAGACTGAGATTTCCCATACAAACTAGAAATTTCTGAGATCATGCTCATATTAAATCTGATATAAAGATGACCCTTACCTCTCGGAAAGAATTATGACCCTGGAATGTGATGCTTTGGTCCTCATCTTCATGGCATATCATCATTCACTGTACATGTTTATGTTTTCCAATACACTTGACAGTATGAATCAACTTTCTAAAACAAACCTGATGAAGCTGATACCACAGGCTTTCAAAGCTGACTAATCTAAATCTCTAAATCAAAGGCACTTATTATGACCTAGAGGCCACAGAACATGTACATTTCATGCAAACCTCCACCACATCTACACACGTAGAAATCACATGGGGTAGGATGGTAATTTCCTAAGGTCAAAAGACAGGCCAGCCAACCCACAGGCCAAAAAGTAGTTCTGAGTAGTATAATGTGAAGAAATTCCAAGGTCTTGCCCTCTAAGAGGCTATTACCATGTTGGTCTTCTAGCTTCATTGTCAGACCTCTTGTTGGGATTGAAGACCGATCTTCAGATTAAATTATAGTACTTTTGTGAAAGCATCTATTCCAGTGCTACCCACATAGTACCTCTTTAGTAAATGTTTGCTTACAAAAGTAAAAACCAGGATGTCATCAACATGGCAAATTAAAACATACCCTGAAAAAATCCTCCCTAGGGATCCAATGAAAATAAGAACAATTTCCACTTGCTTAGAACTCTGTAATAAGGTAGATATTTGAGAAGGGTTTGGCTGAAGAAAGAGACAGAGGTAGGAAATTTCTGTTCTGGACTGGTTGCTCATCTCCCCTCCTCCTCACTTGGTCCTGTGCAGCTTGGAGTTCCTCAGAGGCAGCAGCCTGAGTCCCTCAAACCAGGGACATAGTCTATAGAGGAATTCACAGCTTTGAGTTAGAATCCCACACATATCCAGGCACAGAGACCCATGCACACAAAGACCCCGGGTATAATACTAAACACTGAGGAGTGCTGCATATAAAAGGATCCCCAGTGGGGGAAACAATGGCAGCCAAGTGCTGTACTCACTCATGCCAGTTACTGTTGGCTAGAATCTCTAAACACAAAACAACTTTTCTGGAGTGGCCCACCATTCTGGATTGACCCCCATCAGATTCCCCAGAGAAGGACACTGTAATGGGTAAGAAACCAAAGGCAGAAAAGCCTCACAGAGGAAAAACTGAACTGCTTTAAGACTGGAGAGTCCTAGGACTGAAAAGTGTAAGGAAAATGGGACACTGAGTGAGGGAGAGAATTTAAACACATCAAAGGAGCTGGGGAGAAAATTTGGCACACAAACAAACTATAACAGCTCAAGATTTCTGGAGAAGGAACAGAGGAAAGGAAGCTTTCTCCTGGAGGTGAAACAATTACAAAAAAGTGCAATCTTAAACATTGCACCATATATCCTGGCAAGAATCAGATGAAGAAGAGCTGAAAAAAAATCTGATCAGCTAAACTAGGGCTATTCTAAAGATCCAGGATAAGTTGGACCAAGCATCAAAGAAGAGCTTTAACGTGAATCCAATCAACAATAACACCCTAGACAAGAGAGAGAGAGACTGACATTCAGCATTAACTCATTCAGAAAATCAGATGCTTGGACATCAGCAAAAAATTACAAGTCACACTAAAAAACAAGAAGATATGGCTAAGTCAAGGGAAAAATTAAAAGTTCAGAGGAGACACAAAATTTGGAACAACTAATCAAAGAAAATTTAAAAAATTCCTAAATCAATTCAAGAAGATGAAGGAAAATATAAATATAGACATAAAGGATATTAAGAAGATAATGTGTAAGCATACACAAAAAGTATAAAAAGAACCCTAAGAGAAATTATAGGGATGAAAGACATAAGAACAGAGATTAAGAATACATTAGAGGCATACAACAGCAGATATGAACAGGCAGGAGAAAGAATCAGTGAAATTGAAGGCAGAGCAATCAGAATCATTCAGTCAGAAGAATAGATAGAGAAAAGAATTGAAAAAATTGAGCAGTGTCTTAGGGATTTGGGTGACAGCATGAAGCACACAAACAAATATGCCATGCATCCCAAAGAAGAGAAGGGAAAAGGGGCATAAAGATTATTTGAAGAAATAATGGCTGAAAATTTCCCAACTCTTATGAAAGACATAAATATGCATGTCCAAGAAGCACTGTGCACTCCAAACAGAATGAATCCTAATAGACCTACTCTGAGAAACATACTAATCTGAATGTCAAATGCCAAAGGTAAAAAGAGAATTCTGAAATCATCAAGAAAAAAGCAATTCATCACATCAAGAGATCCTCAATAAGATGCCGATTTCTCATCAGAAACCATGGAGGTGAGAAGGCAGTGGTATGATATATTTAAGGTACTGAAAGAGAAAAACTTCCATCCCTAAATTCTTTTTTCCAGCAACATTGTCTTCAAAAATGAGGGAGAGTTTAAAATATTAACAAGTAAACAGAAACTGAGTTTGTCTACGCAAGGCCTGCTTTACAAAAATTACTAAAGGACGTTCTACAGGTTAAAAGGAAAAGACTGGAGAGAGTGACTTGGAGTAGTGTGAAGAAATGAAGATTCAGAAACTATGCATACTATTGAAGTTTAGTTTGTATCTTTTCAAAGTAGTAAGTTATATAGATGTAGGTTGTGCAATATAAACCCCAGGGTAACCACAAAGGAAGTATTTTAAAAATATACAGAAACAGAAATGTGAAAGAGATCAGTCAGATCCATCAAAAAGATCCACTATACAGAAAAGGAAGTTACAATAAAGGAAAAAAGAACCAAGAAAAGATATGACACATAAAAACTAAAGAACAAAATGGATGAATTAAGTACTGCTTTTACAGTAATAACACCGAATGTTAATGGAGTAAACTCACCAATCAAAAACACAGATTGGCAGAATGAATAAGAAAGCATAATCCAACTACATGTTGTTTATAAGAGACTCACTTTACACCCAAAGACTTAAATAGGTTGGAAGTGAATGGCTGGAAAAATATATTCCACACAAACAGTAACCAAAGTAGAGCTGCAGCAGCTATACTAACAATGGACAAAATAGACTTCAAGTCAAAGGTTGTTACAAGAGACAAAGAAGGACAATATATATTAATAAAGGGTCAACCCATAAAAAAAAAAAATAACAATCATAAATATTTATGCACCTAACCACAGTGCATGTAAAATACATGAGGCAAACATGCAAAACTGAAGGGAGAAATAGGTACCACTAAAATAGTAGGTAGAGACTTCAATATACCACCCTCATCAATATATAGAACATCTAGACAGAAAATCAGTAAGGAAACGGAGAACTTAATATGATAAATGAACTAGACCTGACAGATATATACAGAGCATAGCACCCCAAAACAGTAGAATATATATTCTACGCAAGTACACATGGATCATTCTCCAGGATAGACCACATGTTAGGTGACAAAACAAGTCTCCAAAAATTTAAAAAGACAAATTATACAAAGCACTTTCTCTGACCATACTGGAATGAAGCTGGAAATCAATAACAGTTGAACTGGAAAAATTTCAAATATATGGACATTAAATAGCTCACATTTAAACAATCAGTGGGTCAAAGAAGAAATTGCAAGAGACATCAGTAAATATCTTTTTTTAAAATTATATATAATTTTATTTTTTTAAAGATACTTAGATTATACAATTGTCACATAAAAAAATATAGGGAATTCCCATATGCTCCACTCCCCACACCTCCCACATTTTCCCACATTAACAACATCCTTCATTAGTGATATACATTCATTGCAATTGATGAACACATTTTGGAGCATTGCCACTAAGCAGGGATTAAAATTTACATTGTAATTTACACTCTCTCCCACCCAATTCTATAGGTTATGGCAAGATTTATAATTGCCTGTATCTGTCATTGCAATGTCATTCAAGATGATTCCCACGTCCCAAAAATGCCCCTGTATTACAACTGTTTTTCCCTCTTCTTGCCCTCAGAACCTCCAGTGGCCACTGCTTTCACATCAATGATATAATTTCTTCCACTGCTAGAATCACAATAAGTCTATAGTAGAATACCAGTAAGTCTATTTAGTCCATAGTTTATTTCCCAATCCTGAGGATTCTGGGATGGTGATGTCCACTCCACCTCTAACTGAGAGGGGGCTGCAATCCCATGGGCCGATGGATGGGACTCTCTTGCTTGCACTTGTAGACACTCTTAGTTCCTTAGTATGGTAGTTGTCCATCATCACTTCCATGTTATTTGTCCTGGGTGAGCCCACTGACCTGGAGAGTAGGTGTTGCATCTCTGTTGTGATTCAGGGCCCAGCTGGCACATGGACAGCCCAAAGATTTAAATATCTTGGATGAACATCTACCAACTCTAGTGCTGATTATAGGTTAATAGAAGCACAGAAGAGCCATGTGTAGGGAAACCACAATTGAGTCCAACTCAGAAATCAGTAAATATCTTGAGATGAATGAAAATGAGAACATAATATATCAAAACTTATGGGATGCAGCAAAGGTGGTCCTGAGTTGGGGCATTTATAGCTATAAATGCTTACATTAAAAAAGAAGAAAGATATAAAATCAAAGACCTAACTGTTCACATGGAGGAACTAGAAAAAGAGCAGCAAACTTATCCAAAACCAAGCAAAGAGAAAAGAAATAACAAAGATTAGAGAAGAAATAAATGAAATTGAGAGCAACAACAAAAAACAATAGAATTAACAAAGCCAAAAGTTAGTTCTTTGAAAATATCAATAAAATTGATAAACCGTTAGCTAAAATGACAAAGGAAAAAAATAGAAGATGCAAATAAATAAAATCAGAAATGAGAAGAGGGCATTATTACTGATCCCACATAAGTTAAAAGGATTATAAGAGCATACTATGAACAACCGTATGCCAACAAATTAGACAACCATCTAGATGAAATGGACAAATTCCCAGAAACACAAAAACAACCTAGAATAAGTAGAAGACCTCAACAGACCAATCACAAGTAAAGACATTGAATCAGTCACCAAAACCCTCCCCAAACAGAAAAGCCTAGATGGTTTCACAGGTGAATTCTACCAATCATACCAAAAAGAATTAATACCAACCCTTCTCAAAGTCTTCCAAAAAATTGGACAGGAGGGAAGACTACCTAACTCAGTCTATGAGGATATATGGATATTCTATATCCAAAAGAAAGAAAGAAGACCCCTATCTCACACCTTATACAAAAATTAACTCAAAATGTACCAAGGACCTAAATAGAAAAGGAACAACTATAAAATGCATAGAAGAAAATGTAGGAAAATATCTTCAAGATCTTGTGATAGGTGGTAGCATGAACAATAAAAGAAAAAATAGATAATTGGGACCTTCTAAAAATTAAACACTTCTCTTTTTCAAAAGACTTTGTCAAGAAAGTAAAAAGGTGGCTACTCAATGGGAGAAAATATTTGGAAACCACATATCTGATAAGAGTCTGATATCCAGTTTTATAAAGAGATCATACAACTCAACGATAAAAAGGCAAGCAACCCAATTAAAAATGGACAAAAGAGTTGAAGAAACATTTCTCCAAAGAAGAAATACAAATGGCTAAAAAGCATATGAAAAAATTCTCAACATCACTAGCTATGAGGAAAATGCAGATCAAAACTATATACCTTTTCATAATTGAATTCATTTATAGAATGACCATTATTTTAAGAAAAAAACAGAAAACTACAAGTGCTGGAAAGGATGTGGAGAAACAGGAACACTTCTTCACTGTTGGTGGGAATGTAGAATGGCACAGTCTCTGTGGAAGACAGTTTAGCAGTACCTTAATAAACTGAATGCAGTACTGCCATATGATCCAGCAATCCTGTTTCTAGGAATATATTCAGAAGAACTGAAAACAAGGATGTGAACTGATATTTGCACACCTATGTTTATAGCAGCATTATTCACAATTGCTAAACTATGGAACCATCCCAAGTGTCCATCAACCAATGAATGGATAAACAAAATGTGGTATAGACATACAATGGAATATTATTCAGCTGTAAGAAGAAATGAAATTGGGATGCATGTGACAACATGGATGAACTGAGAGGATATTATGTTGAGTGAATTAAGCCAGAGACAAAATTGTATGATCTCACTAATATGAACTAAATACGATGAGTAAACTCACAGAGGTAAACTCTAGAGTATACGTTATTAGGAAATAGAATGTGGGTTGAAAATGGGAGCTGATGCTGAATGTATGTGGCATTATTAATAAGGTTAATTGTAAAAGTGTGGAAATGAATAGAATTGAATGTAACATATTATAGTGAGTATAACTAACATTGCTGATTTATAAATGTGATTGTGGCTAAAAGGGATAGTCTGTGCACATAAATGTCAATCGAAAGCAAACTAGAGAATAGTCTAGGGAATGTATAACATAGTTATTTTGGTGGTGATTGAAGATTGCAATTAATAGCATGAATAAAATAATGCTCTTCTTTTACAAGGTGATAATATGGTGATATACAGGAAAATTACAACTAATGCAACTTCTGGATGATAGTTAATAGTAATATTGTAATATTTTGCAACAATGGCAAGAAGATATTGTTTCAATACTAAGGGGCAACAATAGGGAGGTGTAACCATTGGGGAATTTGATGTAATTATGAATTCCAAAAATATAATTGGATCATGCCTGTAATCTGATCTGTTAATCTGGGCATGATTGAATTACGATTAGGGCGTTGACTGGACCATGTCAGTCAGAAGGGCATTGAGCCCCACCCCTTGGTGGGTGGGGAATTGAATATAAAAGACAAGGCAAAGAGCAGTCTTTTGAGAAGCAGCTTTGATGTTGGAAAGAAGGCCCCAGGAGAAGAGAAGTGAACCGTTCGCCTGATCGCCTACAGCTGACCTTGTGGAGGAAACAGGAGCTAAGCCCGGAGAGAAATGCAGCCCTGGGAAGAGAGGAAGCCAAGAAGCCTGAACCCTGGGCAAATGTCGGCAGCTGTCTTGCTCCAACACGTGACAATG